>SEYY01000330.1:204907-207407 GCA_009176605.1 Armadillidium nasatum
CGGAGAGTCTTATTCGTCAAGCAAACCTTGCCAATGCAATAGTGCCTGTGGAAACAATTATGATTGCTGCGATGACTACAGTTCAGAATGCGGGGGAGGTGAGAAAGTCATAGTAGTTATAACAAAGACTAATAATAATAATAATAATAATAATAATAATAATAATAATAATAATAATAATAATAATAATAATTAACATAAATAATTAATAAATTTTAATTAAAAAAAAAAAAAAAAAAAAAAAAAAAATAATTAATATAATTATTATTATTATTATTATTATTATTATTATTATTATTATTATTATTATTATTATTATTATTATTATTATTATTATTATTATTATTATTATTATTATTATTATTATTATTATTATTATTATTATTATTATTATTATTATTATTATTATTATTATTATTATTATTAAATATATATTCAACCTCATTTTATCATGATTATTTTCAGGAAATAGTACTTTTACAGGTTTATAACTCTACAGTTTAACAGTAGGTCCTACACTACTAAATATAAATAATAATAATAATAATAATAATAATAATAATAATAATAATAATAATAATGATAATGATAATGATAATGAATAATAATAATAATAATAATAATAATAATATTAATAATATGTAACTAACTGATAGCAGAAAATGCAATTGTTTCCTTTGAGTTTCAATGTTTAATTTTAATTCAATTAATTTTATTTAAAATAATAAAAATATTAACATAATACTAATTAAATAATAAATTATATTATATATATATATATATATATATATATATATATATATATATATATATATATATATATATATATATATATATATATATATATATATATATATATATATATATATCAGGGATAATAATAATAATAATAATAATAATAATAATAATAATAATAATAATAATAATAATAATAATAATAATAATAATAATAATAATAAAATAATAATAATAATAATAATAATAATAATAATAATAATAATAATAATAATAATAATTGTAATAAAAATAAAAAATTAAAAAAGAATAATATTAATAATAGTACTATTACAAATACAACAACTACTATTATTACTACTACTGCGACTAATAATAATAATAATAATAATAATAATAATAATAATAATAATAATAATAATAATAATAATAATAATAATAATAATAATAATAATAATAATAATAATAATAATAATAATAATAATAATAATAATAATAATAATAATAATAATAATAATAATAATAATAATAATAATTAAACAGTAATTACTTTTAATTTAATCAATACATCACTACTATTTTCTTTATTGGATGAATATTTTAGACTGCCATTAAAGAAGATGAACAGAAATATATGTTCAAGACAGACGAGATTTAAAAAATAAGTTTTGTTCTATAAATGCTTATTGTTGAATATATATATATATATATATATATATATATATATATATATATATATATATATATATATATATATATATATATAATATATATATATATATATATTATATATATAATATAATAATATATATATAATAATATATAATAATAATAAAATAAAATAATAATAATAATAATAATAATAATAGAAGTAAATTTGTCAATATAACTATTAAACGCCTGATCTTTTTATAACAATAAATAATAAATCTGCCGAAAATATAATAATATAATAATAATATTGAATAATAATATAAATTCAAATAAAAATATTTATTCAGAGGTATGGTTACAGGTTATAAATTGTTAATAGGTCCTAATCTATAATAATATTTATAATTAGCGTACATTAAAAAGGGTTCTAAAATAAATTGGTTTCCATTAACCCAAATAAGTTGATAAATATTACATAATATAATTTAAATATATATTTCAAATATGATAATAAATATAATGAGCAATAATAAATATAGCAATAGCAATAATAATAATAGTAATAACACGTAATAATAAAAGTTAAATAAATAGTACCCATAAAATATAAATTAATGACAATTGTAGTTATAATAGTATAATGGTAATAATAATGATTAACGACAAAAAGGTACAATAACAATATAATAATAATACTAATAATATCAATGATAATAATAATTGTAATTATTAATTAATAACTATCGTTTCCAGTATAATACTAGAAAATGGTACAGCATTATTGTTAATGTGTGACGTCGCTAGAGTTATAGAAACATCTTCCGCATATGTAGTAAAAAAATAGCAATAATAAACTAATAACAAACAATAATAATAATAATAATAAAAAATAATAAAATAAAAATAATAATAAAAATAAAATAATAACAATAAAATATAATAAAAATAATAATAAATAATAAAAAATAATAATAAAAAAAAAAAATAAAATAGAACTATAATAATAATAATACTAACAACAATAGCTATAGTAATAACAATAACAAAAATAGTAATAAAAATAACAATAATAATAATATTGAAATGACAATAAAAATAATAATAATAATAA
>SEYY01000330.1:214907-217407 GCA_009176605.1 Armadillidium nasatum
TATATATATATATATATATATATATATATATATATATATATATATATATATATATATATATATATATATATATATATATATATATATATATATATATATATATATATATATATATATATATATATATATATATATATATATATATATATATATATATATATATATATATATATGGGATGCTACAGGACCTTACCGACAAACTTGTAGGACCGATAGGTTATGTAGAGATGAACATTTTTTGTTTAGGTACATATACCTTCCAACCGGTCGTCTATGCATTATTTGCATGGGTCTGTTTGCCCTCCCGTACTGTTAGGAAATGGAATAAAAACAGTTGTATACAATACATTTTATTGGAAGGCATGTTTACATTACATTGTGTTTTCAAACAGTCTGATATTCGCCTCAATACATGCCTGATACCGCCGCAGCAACGACCGTCCGTCGAGCATGGCAGAATTCTGGTTGATGTGGTGAAACGCATCATTCGTACGGGCAATCAGCTGAACTCTAGAGGTAATTGGAGTTTTATACACCATACATTTGACATGTCCCCAAAGAAAAAAATCAAGGGGCGTCAGGTCAGGTGAACATGGCAGCCATGCAACAGGTTCTGCACGTCCAATCCAATGTTCCCAAAGTCGACGGTTAGCTGCTCCCGCGCATCAGTACAGAAGTGGGCTTTAGCGCTATCATGCTGGAACCAGAGTTATCGGGGCACCACAAGAGGTACGTTGCCTAGTAGGTCCGGAAGGACGGTCTGCAGGAACTGTAGGTACGCAGCCTACGTTAACGTTGCTGACAGGAATACAGGTTCCAGCAAGTGTCGGTCAACAATTCCAGCCCAGATGTTCATGGAAAACCATTTTTGGTGATGTCGAACAGCAACCTCATGTGGGTTCGCATAGTCCCAGATGTGACTATTCCTGCTTTCAAAATAACCGTCGCAAGTAAAGTAGCCTTCATCTAAACTTGTAGGACCAATATTAGGATAATGTTAGGATAACGTTGCTCTTAGACGCGACGAGCCTCTCATCCATTTCCCCTAGCCTCACCTTAACACATTATCCACGTGCGTGGAGAAGGAGGCATCTTTGCACAGTAATGAAGAAACCACCGTACAAAGTGCATAATAGCCTGGTCCCAGGGACTGAGCCCTCTGAAGGTGGTAAACATGTAGGTTGTATTCCTGTAGAGCCCTCCATATGGACAGGTCATTTACGTCTATAGCATGAGCCACGACACGCGTGTTGGATGACGGGGCCTCTCTGAATTTCTCGACCACATCATTCTCAAACACAGGCGTCCTCACAACATGCCTTCCACTGACGACATGCTGAGGACGAAGGTTGCATCTTTCCCGTAGACGGCGATGTATTGCAGCAAAGGTACTGTGGTATGGATGTCTTCTGTTAGGATAACGTTGGTCTTAGATGCGACGAGCCTCTAGTCCATTTCCCCTAGCCTCACCTTACACATTTTAACGTCTGTCAGTTCATGTAACTCGTAGTCCATGTTTACTGCTATCTGCTATCCACACAACACCACGCGAGCGTACTGGTAAGCAGAATAGCAACAAACTGGGACTATGTTACGTGGCGTGGCTCGCTTCTCTCCCGAAGTGCAGAACTCCGTGACGACCGGTTGGGGGGTATATGTACCTTTACAAAAAATGTTTATCTCTGCATGACCTATCGGTCCTACAAGCTGTCAGTGAGGTTCTGTATATAATAATATATATATATATATATATATATATATATATATATATATATATATATATATATATATATATATATATATATATATATATATATATATATATATATATGTAAACATTCTTTCTTTAGAGATTGGGCATAGGAACCGTCGGAGAGGTGTAAAACCACTTACATTGCTTATTTGGAGAGTTTAGTTGGTCTGGATGGTTATTCTGAATTTCAGTTCTCATTGGTTTATTCCTTTCTCTTGTAACTGACATAAGATATTCCATGCTTACTTTTGACCTAATGCTGATAGCTTTTACAGTCATGTTCGGTAGTCGTTCATTCTTCCCCTTCTTTACATACTACTCGCACTACACCGAAACACTAACACGAAAACTCTCTTTTTTTTTTAAATTGAATCAAATCAAATAGTCTAATAAATCCAATACATTCTCTCTTATTTCCGATATCGCTTGAGAATTAGTAACCTTTGTTAGTGGGGTTGAAGGGATTGGTGTCCCTACGAAATTGCCGACACGTTGTGATGCACGGTGTTCTCCCATCGTTATTTCTTGGAGTATGCATTACCATTATTCTAAATTTTTACTTTGTTAGATACTAAGCTTCAACCTCTAAACTTCACTTCTAATTTTTAATTTAGACAGATTTTTGAGTGCTTCAGTAGAAAACTTTATTTTCTTCGTTCTTACTCTCTATCCTCAATTTTATCCAAAAGCAGAATTTGCTCTTGTGTTTTTAACAGCGATGTATGTTTTCGTGTAATAATTTGTATT
>SEYY01000330.1:222407-232407 GCA_009176605.1 Armadillidium nasatum
AGCGCATAAGCGAGCTTTAAAGAAATTGAGATTAAATTCGGAAGGAAGCAGAAGATAGAAGAGAGTTCCACAAAACAGAGGTGGCAGGAAAGAAGGAAGCACCACAGCGGACGAGCCTGGAGTTGCCTATGTCCACGCAAAATTGATGCGCAGACAATGCACCCCTTGTGCTACGAGGACCCAGTAAAGGTGAAGGTAAGCGAGTTGATAGTTCCCTCGAGCATTTGTTGCTGTAGTACGTATAGAAGAGAGACAAGACACCAACATCACGTCGCAAAGATAAAGAGTTAAGAGAATTAGAAAGAGCGGAACAGTTTATAAGTCTTTTAGCCTTTGACTCAACCCTATCCAAAAGACGGGTGAAACCTGAGTCTCCCCAGATATGAGAGCAGTACTCCATACAAGGGCGGATGAGACCCTTGTATAATTGGAGTTACTACGAAGAAGAAAAAAATTCTCGCAGTCTAAACTGAACTCCCAGCTTCTTTGAGGCAGCCCTAGCAACCATTGGGATATGAGGTTTCCAAAACATTTTTTGCTAATGTGAAGTCCAAGGATGTTTATATTGTCAACAGGAGAGACGGGAGAACCATCGAAAGAAATAGAAAAGTTAGGTGTCTTTGAGAGGGAGATTTCTAGAAGTTGAGTTTTTAAAGAGTTGAATTTCACAAGCTTGAGACGACCCCACTGGGAAATTCTATCCAGATCTGCAAGAATGGAATCGGAAAGATGAAGATGAGAGGCAACTCTAGATGCAAAGGAAGGAGCAGATTTGAAATGAGTAGAAGAATGGAGGGTGATCATAGGCATATGAATGGATAGGGTTAGATGAGCAGCTGAGGAGATCATTAATGAAAGGTAAGAATAAAGTAGGAGACAAGACAGAACCCTGAGAGATACTACTATTGATAGGAAAGGAAAAAGAAGTCGCTCCATCAACAACTGCAAAATGCGAAATTAGAAAGAAAGCAAAAAGAAAGTCAACAAAAAAGGAAGACGATAGTAAGCAAAAGAAACCAAGTTGACAGAAAAAGAGAGGTCGCTCCATCTACAAGTGCCGAAATAGAAAGATCTGAGAAAAAACAAAGACAAGAGTAAGCAAAGGGAAGGAAACCCAAAGGGGGAAAGCAGTGACGCATGCCATACCCAGTCAAACGCCTTAGATATGTCAAGCACCACCACGCAAGGTTCCCCATTTCCTCATGGTACCTAAGGGCAGAAGACCATAAATCTGTGAGATAAGAAGTATATCACCAATAGACCTCGAACGCCGAAAGACATACTGATGATCAGAAAGAAGGGAATGGGATTCCAGATGATCTCAGAAGTGAGAGATGAGAAGGGTTTCAAAGATCTTAGGCAGAATACAAGTGAGAGCTATAAGGCGATAGTTAGCAGGATCAAAGAGGCTATCTTTTTTCGGAATAGGTTAGACTAATATATATATATATATATATATATATATATATATATATATATATATATATATATATATATATATATATATATATATATATATATATATATATATATGCCGCTACTTTATCATAAAGGGAAAGTGATTGACTCACCTATTTGAAGTCGCAGGTTCGATACCCCTTGTGGATCCCAGGAAATTTCCTCCTCAAATAGGGCATTGCCCATTAGGTGCCGACCTATATATATATATATATATATATATATATATATATATATATATATATATATATATATATATAGTTGTCTCAGCAAAATCAGTTTTGCTTTTATGATCTCAAAACATTTAATTTAATTTAAAATAAATTAAATATTTTTTGATTTAATAAAATTTATTTCATATAAAAATGTCTGTGTTTAATATACAATCAAAACTTGTCTCTCAAAACAGTATTAACTCCACTCTGAAAAGGGTTGAACACTCTAGTAGGCAAATACGGGTCTGAGATGAAATTTTTTCGATCACTTATAAAACTCACAAAAAATACGCTGTTATAACTTGAAAGAGAGATGAAGAGAGAGAGAGAGAGAGAGAGAGAGAGAGAGAGAGAGAGAGAGAGAGAGAGAGAGAGAGGGAGAGAGAGATAAAGAGAGAGTGAGAGAGAGAGATAAAGAGGGAGAGAGTGACAAAGAGGTGAGAGAGAGATAAAGAGGAAGAGAGTGATAAAGAGAGAGAGAGAGAGAGAGAGAGATAAAGAGGAAGAGAGAGATAAGAGAGAGAGAGAGAGAGAGAGAGAGAGAGAGAGAGAGAGAGAGAGAGAGAGAGAGAGAGAGAGAGATATCTTACCGCTTTTTCCTCTTCGTTATCATTTGCTTCATTATTGGAATTATTACTTAATTTTTCACTGAAAATTCGTCCACCAAAGTAAAAGTTGAACACCGTTATAATAAGCGCGTAAACAGTTACCACAATAAGTATTTTATTCGCACAAAGTTGGAGTAATATGCATATATAAATAATGATTACGACAGGTATAAAATACGTCCAAATCAATAATTTTATAATTGATAAATAAGCAGACTGCTCCATTGACCTTAACTTGAGAAAATAATGTGATAATAAAATTTTAAAACAATCTTCCCACGAGCATGTCTGCGATAACTCTTCATGTGACTGACTGCCAAGGCCAATTTTATTCCCTTACAACAAAAATTGACAATCAATACGTTATGAATATCATTCTAGTAAATATTATTAAACTTTTTGTTCATTAATTAAATTTCGGCCAAGACGATAAAATTCACGCACTATTATAGAAAACAAACTTCCCTGGCGTCCTGGAACAATATAGTTAAAGATGTAAATCTACCCAACGGTATTTCTTAATCCTTTAACTTAAATAACGCTTTCTGAAAAGTTTAAATGTATGTCACATATATAAAATTTGCATAAGCAAACCTTTAATATAGCGTATCAAATTCACAAAAGCAAATAAAAGGGACTAACAGAGTAGAAAAAAAGGCATAAAAGTATGAGTCTATTTGCCAAAATGACTCAGCGTATTTTGCTTCTCACTTAAAAGCAAGTTTCTTTTACATAAGATTATTTTTTTTTCTTACCTTTTGTTGTTTATATGAAAAGAAAAAAAAACAAGAAAAAAAAAACAAGCTTTGCAAATGAAATTCCGTGGTTTTGCATATAAATATGCATCAAAATGTTTATGTTACGCAATCAAAATTTTCTTCGCTTCTTCATAAATACAATTATATCTTTATAATTACAATGAATAAGCAGGAAAAAAAATAATGGCAGACTCTAAACAATAAAACTTTTATTATTATTATTATTATTATTATTATTATTATTATTATTATTATTATTATTATTATTATTATTATTATTATTATTATTATATTATTATTATTATTATTATTATTATTATTATTATTATTATTATTATATTATAATATATAATATATATATATATATATATATAATATATATATATATATATATATATATATATATATATATATATATATATATATATATATATATGAAAAGAGATAGATAGGTAGATATATAGATAAATAAACAGATAAATACAGTAAATAAATATATAGGTACGTAGACGGAGAAGAGAAAGCAGAAGATAAAAAAAAATCAAAAAAATTATCAATTCAGTATATCTTCAGTAGCGAATTGTCAAATATTTAAATTTTGGTCAACAGAAAAATAAATCACAAATTGTTTCATAAAGTTATCAAAACTTTGAAACTAAATAATATTTGATGGAAGGAAAGTTTTGACAAAGAGAATTTATTTATAAGAAATAGTTGAACTGTTTGTTATATTACGAGAAATTTTATGAAAAAGTAAGAAAAGAAATATATATATATATATATATATATATATATATATATATATATATATATATATATATATATATATATATATATATATATATATTATATATATATATATATATATATATATATATATATATATATATATATATATATATATATATATATATATATATATATATATATATATATATATATATATATATATAATATATATATATATATATATATATATATATATATATAATGTATTAAAAATATGTTCTTCAATTGGTGAGAGATTTGAATGGAAAAATCAACATGAATATTTATATTTCTGAAGATTAATTTTGTTAATAATAATGAATTATTGGTATTTGTAGGGTGTTGACCAAGAAGACTCATTCAGATTATAAAATACTATATTAATTTCAGCATTGTTGAACACCACCTCTCCTCTTCTAAACCTCATCACTTTTTTCTAAATCCACTGGAAAGTTTGTTTGAATTTTTTCCTTTTATGAATTTATCGTCTTAAAAAAAAAAAAAAAAAAAAAAAAAAAAAAAAAAAAAAAAAACAATCCCAAACGATTGAAAAGATTTTTAAAGTTTATAGCAATGACGAGACAGTATGTAAAATTTTACAGACTATTTGTTGAATTAATAAATTATATTCAATAGTTAAGAAAGTAATAATATATTTCCAGTTCAGTGAGCTTCATAATGGTAATGTCTCCTAGATTACGATTGCTAAAAGTATCGGATTTGCTCATCTATTTCACTTTAACATATTTACAATTGTAGGAGTAGCTTAAAGGAATCTCTGTTCTTAAGTTCTTTTGACCCTTTGATGTCATTACGTAGACTTCATTATAACCAAAACATTCGATAAACTTACCAAGATGATATAATAAATGCTGACTTTTTTTATACTTTTGATTCACAGGGTCTTCCAACCGGGGTTTACATGGGCCCCCAGGGGACTACTGAAGCTTTGAGGGGTTCCTCAAGGAAAAAATGCTTATTTAATTATTAAAATATTACATATATATATATATATATATATATATATATATATATATATATATATATTATATATAATATATATATAATATATAATATATATATATATATATATATATATATATATATATATATATATATATATATATATATATATAATATATATATATATATATATATATATATATATATATATATATATATATATATATATATATATATATATATATATATATTAGTGATGGCATCCGCATCCGCATCCGCATGCGCGAAATTCCGCATCCGCATCCGCATCCGCATATCCGCATTTTTCGAAAATTCAACATCCGCATCCGCATCCGCATCCGCATTTTCAAAATTCAACATCCGCATCCGCATCCGCATCCGCACTTTTCAAAAATTCGACATCCGCATCCGCATCCGCATCCGCAAATTAGAAAATATGAATCCGATCCATCACCAATATATATATATATATATATATATATATATATATATATATATATATATATATATATATATATATATATATATATATATATATATATATATATATATATATATATATATATATATATATATATATATGCGAATTGTAGATCAAGAGTGAGGGTGAAGAGAGAACTATCGGATTGGTTTAGCATAGGAGTGGGATTGAGACAGGGGTTTGTAATATCTCCATGTTATTTAATCTATTGATGAATGGTTTACTTAGAAAAATGGAGAGAGAAGGGAAGAGTATTACGTTGAGAAATATGGAGGGTGAATGTGAAGTGAATGTTTTACTTTTTGCAGATGATGCGGCATGTGTTGGTGGCAGGAATCTGGAGAAAAGATGAGAATACTTGTGAGAGAGTTTGAAGGGAAATGTGCAAACACGAGATTGAAATTCAATCCAGCGAAGAATAAAGTTATGAGGATTGGAGGTGGGGATGAGGAAATGTGGAGGGAGGAATTGGTTTGTAGAAGTGTGAGAATGGAAACTTGAGGAGGTGAATGAATTCAAATATCTAGTAATGTTGGGTGGAAGGTAAGGGTGGGACGGAAAAAGGAATAAAGAACAGAGTGGTAGAAGGAATGAAAGTATTGGGGGGCCTAAGAAAAGTATGGAAGAAAGGAAAAATTTCGAAAGAAAATAAAGATAAGAATGTTTGAATGTATGTGTTCACCTTCTGTATTGTATGTGTGTGAAACATAGACGATAAGTGCTCGGTCGAGAAAAAGTTTCAATGTCTTTGAGATGAAAGATTTGAGAGCGATATATAAATTGAGAAGGATTGATAGGATTAGAAATGAAAGAATAAGGGAGATGTGTAAATGGAAGAAGGGTGTAATTGATAGAGAGGAGGAGGATGTGCTAAAAAAATGGTTTGGACATATGTGAAGAATGAAAGAGAACAGAATGGTTGGCAAGGTACGTAGATCCGATGTAGATAGGGGAAGGGTAGGGAGAGGGGAAGGCTGAAGTGGAGATGGATGGATGGAGTGAGAGTGATTTTGATGGAAGGAATTTGAGTTTAGACGAGGGTAGAAGATTTGTGGAGA
This sequence comes from Armadillidium nasatum, assembly GCA_009176605.1. Taxonomy (NCBI): domain Eukaryota; kingdom Metazoa; phylum Arthropoda; class Malacostraca; order Isopoda; family Armadillidiidae; genus Armadillidium; species Armadillidium nasatum. Next base: position 228,738 of record SEYY01000330.1, read on the forward strand.
CAGAGATGGAGGGAGGTGGTGAAAGCGTTGAAAGGTAAGAATAGTTATGTTTGTAAGGGAATTGTGGCGGGCACCACCTCACGAAAGTGGGAAAGGTGATAGTGATATATATATATATATATATATATATATATATATATATATATATATATATATAATATATATATATATATATATATATATATATATATATATATATATATATATATATATATATATATATATATATATATATATATATATATATATATATATATATATATATATATATATATATATATATATATATATATATATATATATATATATATATATATATATATATATATATATATATATATATATATATATATATATATATATATATATATATATATATATATATATATATATATATATATATATATATATATATTATATATATATATATATATATATATATATATATATATATATTAACATCGCATCCGCATCCGCATCCGCATCCTCATCAAAATTAACATCCGCATCCGCATCCGCATCCTCATCAAAATTAACATCCGCATCCGCATCCGCATCCGCACTTTTGAAAATTCAACATCCGCATCCGCCTTAGCATCCGCACTTTCGAAAATTCAACATCCGCATCCGCATCCGCATCCGCATCCGCACTTTCGAAAATTCAACATCCGCATCCGCATCCGCATCCGCACTTCTCCAAAATTCAACATCCGCATCCGCATCCGCAAATTGGAAAATATGACATCCGATCCATCACTAATATATATATATATATATATAATATATATATATATATATATATATATATATATATATATATATATATATATATATATATATATATATATATATATATATATATATATATATATATATATATATATATATATATATATATATATATATATATATATACAGTATATGGTGATCCACATACGTAAAGTTGGGACTCAGGGGATCCACATACGTAAAGTTGGAACTCAAGGGGACCACTTGGGGTCCACATACGTAATGTGAGGACTCGATCCGGGGATCCACAAGCAAAAAATGACTAGAAGTATCACTTGAACTTTCAAACGAAAACATTCTTTCTGTGAGCCTGGTATTATTAACATCATGTATATCGACTTTACTAAAAAGCGAATTTTAAAAGATAATATACAATATATAGATTAAGGATAATATATATATATATATATATATATATATAATATATATATATATATATATATATATATATATATATATATATATATTATATATATATTATATATTATATATATATATATATTATATATTTATATATATATATATATATATATATAATATATTATAATATATATATATATATATATATATATATATATATATATATATATATATATATAATATATATAATATATATATATATATATATATATATTATATATAATATATTATATATAAATAATATATATATAAAAATAATATATAATAAGTTTTTAATTTATATTTTTTGCCATTATCAAAAGTCAGATGTGGTAATATGCTAAAAAAAAAAATATTTCTAATTTTTATGAGTAACTATTTTAAATATTGAAATTAGAAGTTAAAAGTTCTTCAAGTGTGTCTTTAAATAACATAAAATTACTTTACCGTTCATTGAATATATTCATGAATATATTCTTTTGACATGATGCTGAAAGTAGTTTGCTTGGAAAACTACTTCGGTTTCAATATTTTCAGATAGCAAACTACTTCCCTCTGTGTTTAAACCATCTAAAACTATTAATTTTTTACTCAATACCTAAATAGTTATCTAGTTGAGTGTTACAATGTATACTGTAAACTCTGTACTAATTTCAGCATTGTTGAACACCAGCTTTCTTCTTCTAAACCTCATCTCTTGTTCTTAACCGATACAGCAAATGTCTGGGTGCTACGATGGCAAACTTTATCATGTTCCTTCTTACTGTCATTATTCTCAATTTTTAGCCAAAAGCTGATTAGGATCATTTGTGGGCAAAGATGTTGTTATCTGTTCTCGTGTTTCTAATTTGGAATCTCCTCAATTTTCTGCTTTATGACAGACTCTCCTTCTAATCTACAACTAAATTCCTCTGTTCTATCTATTTATCACCTCATTCTACTGACTATCAAAATTCTTAGGCCATCAAGTAGACTCAAATATAGAGCATTTCTATCATTTTCTCTTTTCTCAGAAATAGTTATTTCTGAAATAAATTTTTTTAAAGCAATATTTCTGTTTTCAGCAAACTTTTTTACTATTTCAATATTATTTACTTTTGCTACTGCAAATCTGAAAAATTTAAAGAGATGCAAAATGCTGCAAAGGCCTCAAATTTGCACAATAGATGTCCCACATTTAATTGAAAAATGGTATTAATGCCAAAAATTAAAACTCTTTAGAGATATCTTTAAAATTGTCGTTTTTAAAGGAAAAAGAGAAACGTTTTCTTCTGATTTTCATTGGATAACTTTTGTAAATAAATTAAAAAAAAAATTTAAACGTAATCAAAACGTAAATATTTGCTCAACAAAAAAGTTTCAAGGAGACTCATCATCAATTAGACAGAGCTTGACCGATATACTTATTGTGTTGAGGCGGACAAAAATATTAATATCTTGATATTACACACATACACACACACACACATATATATATATATATATATATATATATATATATATATATATATATATATATATATATATATATATATATATATATATATATATATATATATATATATATATATATATATATATATATATATATATATATATTTGAATATGAATATGAATACTTTCTGTAGCCGACACCACCCTGCTTCATGCGGGATATGGTGCTGAGTATAAAAAATAAAATAAAATAAAAAACCTCTAGTGGGGAAAGGGCTAGTGGCTTAAAAATGATCGGAGTTAGGGAAAATGATTTCCTCGCTCAGATCAGAGACCAACATAATCTGAAACTCAAAGGGAGAAAAGAGAAGAAGGAAGAGTGTTCCAGATTTTAGAGGTAGAGTTCACATAAAAATGAATATAGCGGTTAAGTCTAGGCTATAGAGATGAAAAGAGAAATATAAAATTGGGTGGATAAAATGGTTTCACCAGCTCTCTTAAAAGGAGAAATTATCCTACTGAGAGTTTGAAAGAGCAGTTTTTGTTGTGAAAGCTAGAGTGAAAGATGAGAGAAGCAACAACCCAAGAGACAAAAAGAGATTGAAGAGAACTAATGAGGAAAAATAGCAGTGTTTGCTGTGAAAGCTAGAGTGAAAGATGAGAGAAGCAACAACTCAAGAGACAAAAAGAGATTGAAGAGAACTAATGAAGACAGTAGTAGTATAGTTGAAACAAATAGAGATTGAAGAGAGCTAATGAAGACAGTAGTAGTATTGTTGAAACAAAAAGCTCAAAACTCTATTTGTCTATGAAAACTGTGTTAGGTCTACCATTTCAGATAATCGATGCCTACTCTATACAAGAACTGATGAAGAGACCATATTCAAAACAAACAACTTAAGTAGTGTGAAAAAGTTCTGAAGGTTTCTCAGGCGATAGAAAGAATGTCATTAATACAAAATAGGAAAATGTGAGGACAGAGCTTAACAGAACTAAAAGAGAAGTAAAAGAAAGTCAATAGATGTAGTGAGTTTTGCAATTTCCAAAA
>SEYY01000330.1:242407-247407 GCA_009176605.1 Armadillidium nasatum
ATACTAAAAACTCACAACCGAATCTTGTGAAGACTTTATTATAATTATAAAATAATTCATTTTTTTGTGTCTTATTTAGTCTTCTGAAAATTGCTTCCATTATCAAAAGAATAAATTATGTTATATATTTTGATCATGCTTAAAAACTATTCGTAGACGAGTTGAATAATTATTATATATATATATATATATATATATATATATATATATATATATATATATATATATATATATATATATATATATATATATATATATATATATATATATATATATATATATATATATATATATATATATATATATATATAATATATATATATATATATATATATATATATATATATATATATATATATATATATATATATATATATATATATATATATATTTATATTATTATTATTATTATATATTATTATTATTATTATTATTATTATTATTATTATTATTATTATTATTATTATTATTATTATTATTATTATTATTATTATTATTATTATTATTATTATTGTATAACGTACAAGAAGTATCAACTTTTATAACAGTTGCAGTAAAAGAAAATGATGCAATGTTCAAACTGTTTACAGTTATATAAATGAGTCGCCTTGTGACTACGCAAGATTCAATGCAATAAACGAGAGCTGGTCACGTGTTCTTTGACGGATCACGTGTTTTCCTTCAACGTTTATCCTTGACGCATAACAATATTTTACGTGCTTGTGCATACGTGATGAGGTACAGATTTAATGAGGATTGTTTTATATACTTTAAAACATAAATAATAATAATAATAATAATAATAATAATAATAATAATAATAATAATAATAATAATAATAATAATAATAATAATAATAATAATAATAATAATAATAATAATAATAATAATAATAATAATAATGAATAATAATAATAATAATAATAATAATAATAATAATAATAATAATAATAATAATAATAATTTAATAATGATAATAATAATAATAATAATAATAATAAAAATAATATTATATTAATAGTCTCATTTCATTAATTTCTGTAACATTAGCGATCTCTTGCCTAATTTCCACTTTGTCGAACACCACCTCTCTTCTGCTAGACCTCATCTCTTGTTCTAAACAGAAACTGTTGTTCTTAACTATGCAAACCCTAATAATAATAATAATAATAAAAATAATAATAATAATAATAATAATAATAATAATAATAATAATAATAATAAAATATTGAGAAAGTAGTATATTTCTGGTTTAGTGATTTAACAATTAGGCCCTATACTATCAAATACAAAAGTGCTAATATTAAGCTGTCTATTTGTCCGAAAATGACTTCTGGGAATAAACCATTTCTTGTCAATGACCCCAAATAATTAATGCTTTTTATAAATAATAATAATAATAATAATAAAAAATAATAATAATAATAATAATAATAATAATAATAATAATAATAATAATAATAATAATAAATAATAATAAATTATAATTTTTAGTAGTATTAAAATTGCAAAACAACAACAATAATAATAATAATGATAATAATAATAATAATAATAATAATAATAATAATAATAATAATAATAATAATAATAATAATAATAATAATAATAATAATAATAATAGGAATAATAAAAATTTTAAAAATTTTATAAATAATTCTCTGCTTTATTGTAAACGTCAGCAAACAAAATCGAGTTTTTTTTTAATTTGATGTTCCACATTTCGTTGCACGATTTCATTATCATTATTAATAAAAATTCCTACTTACAACGAACTAGGAAGAAACTGTCATTGTTATCGTTGAAAGAAAAACTTAATTCAATATTAATAATATTAATAAAAATAATAATAATAAAAATAATAATAATAATAATAATAATAATAATAATAATAATAATAATAATAATAATAATAATAATAATAATAATAATAATAATAATAACAAAATATTTAAATTTGAGTTTTAAAGAAAGAAAAAGTGAAAAGCTTGAATTAAATTAGAGTCATATAAAGAACTCGGATAAACTTAGGATCTCTCTCTCTCTCTCTCTCTCTCTCTCTCTCTCTCTCTCTCTCTCTCTCTCTCTCTCTCTCTCTCTCTCTCTCTCTCTCTCTCTCTCTCTCTCTCTCTCTCTCTCTCTTAAGGTTGGCAATGGTAATTTTACCATTTATGACAGGACCTGGTAAAACTACCCTTGTTAAAGCCTTTTAAGAGTATCATGTAAAACACTGGAAAAATCTAATAAAAACTGATAAAAACTAATAAAATATGTTTTATTAATATTACTAAAACTGCTTTATATATCAGGATTTTTATTATTTTATATTATATATATATATATATATATATATATATATATATATATATATATATATATATATATATATATATATATATATATATATATATATATATATATATATATATATATATATATATATATATATATATATATATATATATAATATATATTATATATATATATATATATTATATATATATATATATATATATATATATATATATATATATATATATATATATATATATATATATATATATATATATATATATATATATATATATATAAAGTTAACAGTACAAAATACCATTATTTGTAAAAGACATTATGATGGCATTCAATTGCTATTTATATGTAGTTTAAAAATATGGGTATTAGGTAAATGCTAAAAATGAACTGAAAATGCTAAAAATCAACTAAATGTTAAAAATTAACTGAAATACTAAATATCAACTAAATGTTAAAAATTAACTGAAAATGCTAAAAATCAACCGAAAATGCTCAAAATCAACTGAATACAAGTTTTTAAAGATATGAAAACCTTATTGCAATGTAAATTTAAACTGTCCAGCTGAAGCTAATTGACATAGTTATTTCATTTCCATTTGCTGTATTTTCTTGAGAACAAACAACATATGAAACCACTTGAACGTCAAGAATCTAACCAGATCAACCTAATTTTTATTATATTGTCCTTGTAGAAGTTTAAGGATCTGGAAGTCATCATGAAACTAAGTGAAGATGAGACATCTAAAAAATATTTTCAGTTCATCAGTTTGATTTTTTCATTTGAACACCAACATCCTTGACGATAAAAATATCTTCATTTTTCAGTCGACAATGTATATTGTAGAAAAAAAAGGTAAAAATAAATCTAAATATGTTTTATTTCTAAATTGGATAATTTTTATGTATTAGAACTACTTCTGTAACAAAATAGGTGTAGAACATTGGACTTGCAGAATAAGTAAGAATACTGTAACCCAATGTGCCTAAAATTTGTTGAATATTGTTTTCCAGTTAAGAAATCCTTCGGAAAACCAATTTAGTTTAATTGTTTAATTGTTTAATTGTTTAATTCAATAGTTAATTAATCGAGCTATTAAATTAAAACGTTATGCTATTGCCATTTTCTGTGATAATCAGGATACTTTAAATATTATAAAGGAAAAATAGCAGATTAAAATATATATATTTATTATATATTTAATTTAAAAATATATTATATTTTGAAAGGCAATGTTCAAATGGAAATAAATTCTACAGTTGCAAATTATATACTTTTTCTCGTGAAAGTTTTCAAATATTTTTTCCAATGTACCCTTCATAATAAAAAATTAATATTGTGTATTGTTCAATATAAAAACAAAGTCTAAATAATACAAAAACAAATTTTAGATTTAGTAATTTTAAAATTTAGTAAATTTTAATACGCTAGTTTTTCTGATATCAAAAATTTTAAAAATTATTATACTTTTTATGATTTTTAAAATCTGAATGAGCATTTTTTTTTTTTTTTGAATGGTTGTTTTTCAAAAAAGTTTTTTTCGAAAAACAAACCGCGGAGAAAAAACAAACATTTTTGTTTTTTATTTAAAACTATTTAAGAGTATTTTAATTATTTAACTGTAAAAGACCTTAATTTAAAAGTAACAACTTAATAACTTTCTGGAAATCAACTTTCAAGTAACAGATTCTCAAATCAGAATTTAAATTTTAACACCTTGTTCTCTATGTTCACTTTCCGGGCAAAAATATCGACATATCGGCATATCGGCATATCGGTTTTGAGGAACTGGTACTTCCGGTCTCAGAGTCGCATCCGGAGCCATTTTCGGTTTGGCCTCCTTCAGACTTCAAATAATAATGAAAAAAAATCCTCATACAAATATTTTTAAAAAAAATTATAAATATATATAATATATATATATATATATATATATTATATATATATATATATATATATATATATATATATATATATATATATATATATATATATATATATATATATATATATATATATATATATATATATATATATATATATATATATAAAGCAATTACAAAGTTTAGAATAACTTTTCAGATCCAAAATTGCCCTAATTAACACAATGTTTACCCTAAATTTCTAATTATTAATTTCACAGTACATGTAAAACTGATTTTATTTGTCAATATGCGAGCAATTCTTTAAAATGAAACGAAAAAGAAACGTTGCTAATGGGAGGAGATAGGAGAATCGAAAATGATAGAAAATGATTTTTTTTTTTTAGTTCCTAGAATAGAAATTCCAAAATATGAATAAAAATTTAAAAGGAAAAAATTTGAGGAGTATTAATTTAAAAAAACAAGACTTACTTTTGAGAGGACTAATTTACATGGTTTGGGAGGGCACATTCAATTTGCAGAAAGAAAAAAAAAAACAAGTGAAATTTAAATGAGATTTTCCAAAATGGCAAGTGAACGACATTGCCAAATTTAAATTTAACTACACATTTATTATTATTATTATTATTATTATTATTATTATTATTATTATTATTATTATTATTATTATTATTATTATTATTATTATTATTATTATTATTATTATTATTTTTATTATTATTATTATTATTATTATTATTATATTATTATTATTATTATTATTATTATTATTATTATTATTATTATTATTATTATTATTATAATTA
>SEYY01000330.1:257407-264907 GCA_009176605.1 Armadillidium nasatum
ATATATATATATATATATATATATATATATACTATTTTTTCAAATGAGTTATATTCACTCGGTTTATATCTATTATTTAATATTCGAACCCTAGGTTGACCAATGCAAATTGAGAGATAACACTTTATTTATTAACACCAAATCATGCAAATATGCAAAATTTTACAAAGTTAAAAAAATTCGAGAAACAAGCTTTCGCCCCTCCTTGGGGCCTCTTTCAGGTTTGACTGAAGCAACGATCTTTTTTTCGTAATTCCAGGATTTTTATGGTGGTAGTTGGTTGTTGCTTAACCTATTAAAGAATGGTGAGCGGAGCATGATAGAATTTTGTAGTTGATCAATCTTGTAGTCTCCTTCACTTTGGTTATAATTTGGTAAATTTTTAATACAGAAGGCTTCAGTTATTTTTCTTTTATTATAGTTGTTAATATGTGTGATGGTACAACTATCATTTAGATTAATAATATGGTTATTCTCTTGTCTATGTATGGTAAGGGCTGAGTTTTGGTTGTCTGTATGGAGGTCATATTTATGCTGGTATAATCGTCTATTGTAATCAGTGGTTTCACCTATATATTTTAGATTGCAACCCAAACATGGTATACTATAGATACACGGTGGGTTTGGGTTTGGGGCTTTTGGTGGTTTAAATACTTTTTTTAATATAATATTGTTGGATGGGACTAAGGATATATTTTTTGGTATTACTTTTTTTAATGGTTTTATGTTTATGTGTGGAATCGGTAAAAAGTTTTTATCTGTTGTGTGTTCATTTACTTTTATGGAATAGAATTTGGTTTTTGCTTTTCTAAATGATTTGTTGATTATGTGTATGGGATATTGTAATTTTATAAAAGTGTTCTTCAGGAGGTCAGTTTCGGTTTTTAAAAAGGCAGGAGAGCAGATCTTTAAAGCGCGAAGATACAGTGAAGAGAGAGTGGCGACTTTAGTGTTAGTTGTGTGTGCGGAGAACCAATGGATATAGTTTGGTGACGAAGTTGGCTTTCTGAATACGGTATAAGAGAGTTTTGTGGAGTGGTCCCACATAGTAAGTGTGTCTAAAAAGGCAAAGAATTTGTTCTGGGAGGGGGGGTTTCCAAGGTAAATTGAATATTAGGATGAATGTTATTTATATGGTTGAGGATGCGTGTGGGGTCAGATGAATTGGGGATAGCCACAAAGACATCGTCAACATAGCGTAGCCAGGTGCAATCTGTGAGAAGGGGATGGGGGAGGATGAAATAAAATTCTATTAGTTCCATATATAGGTTGCTGAGTATTGGTGACAACGGAGAGCCCATACTCAATCCTTCTTTTTGTTTATAGAAGGTGTGATAAAATTGGAAAAAGTTATGTTGAAGAATGAGCAGGATGAGTTGTTTTAATAATGGAAATGGATATTGTAGATTGATGTTATTATCTGTTATATAAGTTGTTAGAAGTTGTAGTAATTGTGATACTGGAACTGATGTAAACAGGGAGATGACGTCGTAACTGATAAATTTATGTGTTTTAGTATTAAGGGAGGAGGTTTTGTTTATGAAATCTTCTGTGTTTTTGAGATGTGATGGGGAGATTGTGCCCAAAAGAGGTTTTAACTGTGAGGATATCCATTGTGCAAGTTTATAGGTATGAGAGTTGGTATTTGCTATAATAGGACGAAGGGGGACGTTGGGTTTGTGTGTTTTCGGCACAGTTACGACGTCATCTCCCTGTTTACATCAGTTCCAGTACCACAATTACTACAACTTCTAACAACTTATATAACAGATAATAACATCAATCTACAATATCCATTTCCATTATTAAAACAACTCATCCTGCTCATTCTTCAACATAACTTTTTCCAATTTCATCACACCTTCTATAAACAAAAAGAAGGATTGAGTATGGGCTCTCCGTTGTCACCAATACTCAGCAACCTATATATGGAACTAATAGAATTTTATTTCATCCTCCCCCATCCCCTTCTCACAGATTGCACCTGGCTACGCTATGTTGACGATGTCTTTGTGGCTATCCCCAATTCATCTGACCCCACACGCATCCTCAACCATATAAATAACATTCATCCTAATATTCAATTTACCTTGGAAACCCCCCCTCCCAGAACAAATTCTTTGCCTTTTTTAGACACACTTACTATGTGGGACCACTCCACAAAACTCTCTTATACCGTATTCAGAAAGCCAACTTCGTCACCAAACTATATCCATTGGTTCTCCGCACACACAACTAACACTAAAGTCGCCACTCTCTCTTCACTGTATCTTCGCGCTTTAAAGATCTGCTCTCCTGCCTTTTTAAAAACTGAAACTGACCTCCTGAAGAACACTTTTATAAAATTACAATATCCCATACACATAATCAACAAATCATTTAGAAAAGCAAAAACCAAATTCTATTCCATAAAAATAAATGAACACACAACAGATAAAAACTTTTTACCGATTCCAAACATAAACATAAAACCATTAAAAAAAGTAATACCAAAAAATATATCCTTAGTCCCATCCAACAATATTATATTAAAAAAAGTATTTAAACCACCAAAAGCCCCAAACCCAAACCCACCGTGTATCTATAGTATACCATGTTTGGGTTGCAATCTAAAATATATAGGTGAAACCACTGATTACAATAGACGATTATACCAGCATAAATATGACCTCCATAACAGACAACCAAAACTCAGCCCTCACCATACATAGACAAGAGAATAACCATATTATTAATCTAAATGATAGTTGTACCATCACACATATAAACAACTATAATAAAAGAAAAATAACTGAAGCCTTCTGTATTAAAAATTTACCAAATTATAACCAAAGTGAAGGAGACTACAAGATTGATCAACTACAAAATTCTATCATGCTCCGCTCACCATTCTTTAATAGGTTAAGCAACAACCAACTACCACCATAAAAATCCTGGAATTACGAAAAGAAGATCGTTGCTTCAGTCAAACCTGAAAGAGGCCCCAAGGAGGGGCGAAAGCTTGTTTCTCGAATTGTTTTTAAGTTTGTAAAATTTTGCATATTTGCATGATTTGGTGTTAATAAATAAAGTGTTATCTCTCAATTTGCATTGGTCAACCTAGGGTTCCAATATTAAATAATATATATTATATATATATATATATATATATATATATATATATATATATATATATATATATATATATATATATATATATATATATATATATATATATATATATATATATATATATATATATATATATATATATATATATATATATATATATATACGATAAAATTCCCTGTTTTCTTATGATTATTATTTTTCCTTTTAAATTCTAACCTGAAAAATTAATCTAAATTTAAAAAGTTCAAAAAAAAAAAGATGAATAAAAATAAGACCGAAACTGGACGAAAGCTCCATTATTTTTTCTGCCTTTTTAGCTTCTATTGTGCAAATTTGGATAATTACAAGACCTCTTTTTCATCTTTTGTTAATATTCTATGTGGAAAAAAATGGGAAACAGGTTTGTCAAACCTTCAAATGGGAAAAAAATTTATCAAACTTTTCGGAACATTTTCATTATTAAAGATGAAATTTATTTTTAAATTCATATATATATATATATATAATATATATATATATATATATATATATATATATATATATATATATATATATATATATATATATATATATATATATATATTATATATATATATATATATATATATATATATATATATATATATATATATATATATATATATATATATATATATATATATATATATATATAATATATATATATATATATATATATATATATATATATATATATATATAATATATATATATATATATATATATATATATATATATATATATATATATATATATATATATATATATATATATATATATATATATATATATATATATATATATATATATATATATATATATATATATATATATATATATATATATATATATATATATATATATATATATGTATATATATATATATATATATATATATATATATATATATATATATATATATATATATATATATATATATATATATATATATATATATATATATATATATATATATATATATATATATATATATATATATATATATATATATATATATATATATATATATATATATATATATATATTATATATATATATATATATATATATATATATATATATCACTATATATATATACCTTTATCTATATTTTTAAAAACTATATTCAATATCATGTAAATTTTATTCATATCATTATAAATAAGATAAAAAAAACTTGTTTATGCTGTGAATGTTTGCAAAGATTTGATAAGAATAATTACATTAAAATTGTCAAGAGTATATATAACATTAAAAAAATTTTATTTTTTTATTTTTTTTATATTCTTTTCGTAGTTATTACAGTCATTTCTATCATAATAACAATAAAAATAATTATAATAATAATAATAATAATAATAATAATAATAATAATAATAATAATAATAATAATAATAATAATAATAATAATAATAATAATAATAATAATAAATAATAATAATTCGCTAATAAAGTAAAATATTCTCCCAAATTAATAGTGATTAAATGAGTGATTAAAATAATACATACATACATACATACATACATACATACATACATACATACATACATACATACATACATACATACATACATAATACATACATACAAACATACATAGTATGTAATTAGTCTTTGCAACGTTCAGCATAATCTTTGTGCCATGGTTTGACAAGCAAAATTTGAAAGCAGCAGTTTGAATGATCTGTTGATTTATAATTGCTTGATTGATTGATCTTTGATTGCTTTATTACTTGATATTTGATTGATTGCAGAAGAGAGAGTTATTTATTCAAAAGAAAACTAAAAAAATATGCGTAATGTATTCTTCTTTTATTGTATAAATACTTCCTGTAATATAAATTTATTGTCTAATTAATTTTAATTACATTAATTATTTTTTAATTATTAATTAACATTGTTTTGATAAATATAATTGACCAACTGCTAGAAATTGACTGGGATAGTGTCAATCAAACCATATTAGCAGATTAAGAAGCAAAAAAAAAAAAAAGAATAGATTTTAAGCTTTTTTGAGCTTCATCGTACAAAAGGACAATAAAAAAAATTTATTCGAAAACTATTTTTTTCCCAATGATTCATGGTTTAATCAGTATAAGTAACCACTTGCAAATATGGTAAATGTAATAAATTTCTTTATATTTAATAAGTAAAATTTAAAAATTTACGATTTCTCTTTTAAACATTCTCATATCCTTTACTTCTCACGGGTCGGAGGGTACGGTGGAGGAGCCCACCATAGACAAATGTTCGTGTACCATGCATTTATCATATATTTTCATTTTAAAATTTACGTAAAGGTGAATATTTATTTTTAGTATTTATGAATAATAACTATTATAAACATTGAACAACTATTATATTTTTAGATTCACTGTAATAAATACACACACACACATATATATATGTATATGTATATATATATATATATATATATATATATATATATATATATATATATATATATATATATATATATATATATATATATATATATATATATATATATATATATATATATATATATATATATATATATATATATAACTCGTATATATAATTAAATTTGCAAAAATTTCAAACGTTAAAATTGATAACTGACAAATAAGTGCACTAAATTTTACATCTTCATTTTCAATGGAAAAAATGTCCATCAATTTCTCGTTGTCATTTCAATAGGAATAAAAATGGAGAACATTTGTTTCTCTTCTTTGCTATTTTCGTCGGTAATATTTTTCCCTCTATTTAAATTAACGTAAAGAATGTAAGAAGAAGAAGAAAAAAAAAAATAAAATAAAATAAAAGAAGAAAAAAAAGAAGAAAAAATTAAAAAAAGAAGAAAAAAATAAAAAAAAGATGAAAAAATAAAAAAAGAAGAAAAAAAAAAAAGAAAAAAAAAAGCTGTCTCGTATCGTAAAATAGGAAAGGTTAATTTCTGTAACCTTCATTAGAAATATTGAGTTACGTTGTACTGAGTATTATTATTACATGAATATAATTTTTTTTTTTTTTGGAAATTAAAAAATGTTTTGATTAGAATTTAATTTGAATATCAGTCAGCATTTAATTGACAATTATGAAATTTTATATTTTGTATATTTAAATATGATGCAGAATTAAAAAATATATATAAATGCTGTGATGAATTAAAGAAATAGAAAGAGTAGATTAATTACCACTTAATTTAGACAAATAATAAAATGGGAATTAAGAATATAATTAAATTATAAAATATAATTATAAAATTAATTATAAAATATATTTTTACTGAAACACTATTTGGTAATGAATAAGTGTTTTTATAAAATACTATAATTTTGTGTTCTACTTTCTTTTGTAAAAAAAATTAACCTATAATTAATTTAATTATAATTTAAAATTAATTTAATTAATTTAAAATTAATGCGGCTTCAATAGGTCACCTTTTTTATTATTGTTTTTCTAAAAATTAATATATTAGAACAAGAATTAACTCTTTTTTTGAACTACACAACCGTGGATATTAGTTTTATTAATTTTCACCTTTTAAATAAATATTTTCAACGATTTATAATTTAAATATTTGAATTATTAACTCTGTGAAAATGGAAGACATTTAATATTAGAGTATAACTGCGTGGATGGCTAGCAGTGACTGATAGCTTAGCAGCATCATTTAGAATAATATCGATCGAGAGATAAGACTAGTAAGGTGAATTCTAGTTTGTATTTACTGTGCTTGTTTTTTAACATTAGAATAAAAAGGAAAAATTAAGAAAAAAAAAATAAAACAGCGAATTAAATGAAAAAAAAAATTTAAAGTTAAAATTTAAAATTTTAAAAAAAAAATTTAATTTTAATTTTAAATTATTAACCAATTCTTGTAATGAAATTGAAATCAGAGGTGCAGTTTCTTAATCTTATTTATTATTTTTAATTTCGACCCACTATTTAGTCTGTTTAAAAGGAAAAAATAATATAAAAATATTAATGAGAAACACCCTTCAACCAAATGGTAGCAATAGATCTAGAAGGATCTAGAAGGATCTAGATTCTAGATCCTTCAGAACTCTACTTATACTCGAAAAGAATGAAAATCAATTTTGATAAAATTCTTATAATTCTTAACCATAATATTTCTGTAAGAAATTAATGATAAATTAAATATTTAATATTATATGATTTTTTCCATGTTTCTTAGCACGAAACTAAATGCTATCATTTAACATGAATCCGTATTCTTATGATAAATTTCTACATTTTGAAACACAATACACGTATTCTTGTTGAAACTGCAAAAGGTCGTATGTATCGAATAAGATGAATTAACGGTTACTTTAAATGCATGTGCACCGACACAATTTGATTTTCGGTACATACGATCTTTATATA
>SEYY01000331.1:0-2500 GCA_009176605.1 Armadillidium nasatum
TAATAATTGAGATCTGGAAAGAGACTACCACTAAGATAAATGTAATGAAGTCGACAAACAGGTTAAGTACTAAAAAAATAACTACAGAACTAACAAGTGGATGTGGGAACTATATCCATTGTCTGTGTTTGAGGTGGTTGTGACCTATACTGAGGCAGCTACGTCTGTTGATTGAATGACACTCACCAATTTCAGGTTTCAAATATCGATGATTTCCTCTTCAAAAGACACTTAAATTGCATCTTTCGCCAGTGGTCCTTGAAGTTATTGCGAAAGTGGGAAAGGTAATCATACGAAGGGTAATTACAGAAATATGTTAATGAATAACTGCTGGGAAATAAAGTTAGTATAGCTTTCTTGGTTTCCTTTTTATTATGATCTACATACTAGGCGAGGGATGACACCCAGGAGAGTGTAACAAGATTACTTCGGGTTTGATGACCAAAAATTTCTGTATTGTGTTTCATATATATATAATATATATATATATATATATATATATATATATATATATAATATTATATATATATATATATATATATATATATATATATATACCTCTCGCTAAATATATATATTATATATATAATATATATATATATATATATATATTATATATATTTATTTATATTATATATATATATTATCTTGTTCTAGAAATGCTTGAAGAGCATAGGTCTTTAAATTTATATATTTATATATATATATATATATATATATATATATATATATATATATATATATATATATATATATATATATATATATATATATAATAATTGGTAAAAAATGCTTAACGTTGTGAAATAAGAGACGAGGAAGAAATGATATTAGCAATAAATCTTCTAAAATTTACAGTTATATTTCGGATTTTACTATATACTAAATAGAAAACAAAAACATGCTATAGAAAAATAATTAAATAAAAGGATAACCTTTACTTTGTTTTAGAACTTCACAGATTTTCAAAACGTAGGAGCAAGATATTTTTGGCAGAAATTGAAAAAAAAAAAAAGTTACATTTTATAGTTAAAAATTAAACTTTATATTCGAAGTTAATCTGGATCTTCAATCTTCAAATCAAATACGAATTTCTTGAATATCTTCCGGAAAATCAGTATACAGGTAATATTATTCAGTCTTAGTTTGAATATATTTTAAAATTGCTCAAGAAAAGCCCAATTATTAATAGGCAAAACTTTCGATATCGAAATAGAAAAAGATATGTAAAGTTTGGAACACACTTCCTTTTTCTAAATTCTTCACTTTGAATTTCCACATTTACAATTTTAAGAACCTTTCTTTACAGTATTAAAATAAAAAAAAGACTGCACTTACAGTACTCGAATAAGTACTGTAGAAAATGAGAAAGTCAATTTTTAAATTTTTCACTCTCAGGGAAGCAAAAATCCAGATAGGTGAAACCCTAGAACCAGGCTTTCCGTACTGTACCCCACCCAGGAATAACGGCGTCCGAATATTTTGGTATGTCAGAAGTTGAGATTAAGACATTTTGGAACAAGAATCAGAAATGTATGATACAAAATAGAATGAATTATTGTTAAATTAATTTCACAAACTATTCTCTCACTGAAACTTGTATGAACCTGTCTTTGAAATGAAATTTGTCCGAAAGAGAGAGCGGGTGAGAGAGAGAGAGAGAGAGAGCAGAGAGGAAAAATAATGAGAAAGAGAGTTTAGTAATTTTTTAATTTTCATGTCCCCCAACATCTGCAGAAAGCTAAAAACTGGTAATAAAACAAATACAAAAGGCCTAATTGATCTCTTACAACGAAATATCACCAGAGGAATAGAAATGTTTAAGTTTTAATAATAATAATAATAACAGGCAGGTTGCTGAAGCAACGCCTGAACCCAAAAGCTTAGGCTTGCGTAAACATCGTCGGACTTTGCACTCCGAAATGACCAAATATATACCGTAGATTTAATGCCACCGCACAAATAATAATAAACACTTTAATAATAATAATAATAATAATAATAATAATAATAATAATAATAGTTTATTTTAACCGCAAAGTGAGTATTTTTTTCCTTAAAAAGTGACGTAATAATAATAATAATTTAAGATAAAAATAATATAATAATAATAAATTAAAATAATCAAGGCTGAAAATAAAAACAAGACAAACATATACGTTTTTTATTACATAATCTACAACATGGGAAAATTTTATACAAAAAAACAAGCCTATTTAAAATATAGCTTCGAAACAATTTACATATATATATATATATATATATATATATATATATATATATATATATATATATATATATATATATATATATATATATATATATATATATATATATATATATATATATATATATATATATATATATATATATATATATATATATATATATATATATATATATATATATATATATATTATATATATATATTATATTAAAGGTGTAGCACAATTTCTTTAAAAGTGCGTTCCCATTCCTTCGTTGAACAATTGCCAATTTA
>SEYY01000331.1:5000-10000 GCA_009176605.1 Armadillidium nasatum
ATATATATATATAATAATAATTTATATAAATAATATAATAATTTTAATATATAATAATAAAAAAATATATATATATATATATATATATAATATATATATATATATATATATATATATAATATATATATATATATATATATTATATATATATATATATATATATATATATATATATATATATATATATATATAATCTATGAATTCATATATAAGTTTTCACATTTTTTAATTTGCTTGTGAACCCTTTTTAATCTTTCGTTCAAAACCTTTATAGACTTTTCGGGAATGGACGGTAAATAGTCCTGAAGTTCCGGTTCAAACGTACGGAACATTTTAAGAAGCTTTGGTCCGACTTCTCTTTTGGCGACGAGCTTCCGAATACGATCGACGGTACTACGTCGAAATACGCACAATGACTGAAGAAGTGAGTCATGGAAGGGTTCGTACTTGTCGAGTAGTCGGTATCCGTGAAGAAGACCAGATTCATTGTCCAGGAAAACGAGGAGTCTCGAATCTGACCTTTGAGCTAGGTTATGTGCTGGAGCATCCATCATAGAAGGATTCCACTGCAAATTGTAAAGATTATTGACCACGCGGTCAAGATTTGCCGTTAAATAGTCGAAAATTAACAAGTCTGACCACTGGGCAAGTTCGACTAATGTTCCTATGCCAGAAGTACCCATACGCTCCACTTCCAGAGGGTGGAGTCTTCGGGCGGAGGAGCGGAACTGATTAGGTATTGATACTGGCTCTAATTTTTCAATAAACTTTGTTAAAACAACGGGCCGTTCTTCTGCCCACTGGGCAAGGGCCAATTGATTGCCAATTCCGGACCACTGCCATGATCCCGCTTTGACCACTCCAAGGGCTGATGGTGGCACATTTTTTATGCCTAACAACCTACTTAAATAAAAAGAAAATATCTCTCCTTGAATCTGATCAAGATTTTGTCTGTATCTACAGCAGGAGAGAGACCCGTTAGAAAAGGTTAAAAGACGATTTTGCATTCGCCCGCACCCTTCTTCAAGTCTAACTACAGCTTCTTTTCTCACAAAATCTCGCCATTCGTCAATGTCTTTATCAGAAAAACCTTTAGGCATTGCTACTTCTACAGCCTTCCCGAAGAACACATTATCCTCGATAATGGCCGCCTCACTTTCTTCTCGAAATTCCTTTCCTATCAAATATTCTTTTTCTTCTTTTAATGACTCCGTACCCTCCGTCAGAGCCTGAGAAATTGGAATTGACCAAGAAGAGGAAAACTTTGGAACTTCTTTGAAGGAAAAAGTGGGAGGTAGCGTCAATGTGCCTAATTTTGGATGAAGTTCCGTTACATCTTTTGGTAACGACGCTACAGAAAGAATTTCTTCGACGGAGCTCCTCGCAATGAGAAAAGGCAACGTAAAACCGATGAAGAGTCCAAGTAGGAATGCTAAAAGCGTCCAGACGATGCAAACCAGACTTGGAGACCTTGACGACGTCGGAGGAAGAGAAGCTTCCGGAGGAGGACCGGGAAAAGGGATGGAAAAGTCCTTCATTGCATCACAACGGCGGCGAAAGAGCACAACCATCGGATAGGCTTCAGTACGTCATCACATCGAAATCTGAAATAAAAGAATTTAATTAAAAAAAAAATAGTGAAAAACATTCATAAAACAAACAATGTTACTAAAGAAAAGAATAAAATAAATGTTTAAATAGAATATTTTAATATTTAAATTATTTATTTAAAAGTTTTAATAATTCAATATTTATGAAAAATTTGAGAGAGAGAGAGAGAGGAGAGGGGAGGGGAGGGGATTGGGGGGATAGCGACTTAAAAATAATGAAAGTTGCATGACTGTACGTCATTTTATAGGACTGTGTGGTTGGCTACGCCCCTCCAAAAGTGACCTCCAGTTCCAGGTAACGAGCTTGACCTGTCATGCCAAATGGGTCATTAAATATGTGGGGGTAAGGGGTGGGAAGCAGTGCCCCGAATTCACCCTTGATAATTACATCAGAGAAATAATGAATAAAATATCCCCAATACTAATACTAATACTAATAATAATAATAATAATAATAATAATAGATAATAATAATAATAGACTGAAAATAAGCCTCTATTAATTTCCTTGTATCTAAAACTATCAGTCAAATTAAAAAAAAAAAAAAAAAAAAAAAAAAAAAAAAAAAAAAAAAAAAAAAAAAAAAAAGTTGTAGCTTGTAGTGTGTAGCACAAATTTCAATCGAATTAAAATTCTTCGATCGTGTAGCACAAACTTTTAAAAAGAAGAAGAAGAAGAAGAAAAAAAGAAGTTTTTATTATTCAGGACCGATGATGATTTTAACCATAAAATCTAAATACATTAAAAAGACAAAAAAAATACAAAGCAATTTTCTAACATATCAGTAATCGTAAGCTATAACTACAATACAGGTTACAGACTTGCAAATAATAATAATAATAATAATAATAATAATAATAATAATAATAATAATGATTATAAATTTTAGAAATGAGGGCAATAATAAATAAAAATATATATATATATATAATAATAATATATATATATATATATATATATATATATATATATATATATATATATATATAATATATATATTATATATATATATATATATATATATATATATATACTATCATAACTGCTGTGATTTACGTAACAGGTTTAGATAAGCTTCTAATCTATTTGTGGATTCCCTTTGTAAGTACTGATAAATATAATTGGAAATACAAGGCAAGTTTATCCAGGACTAGAGGCTTCAATCATGGATCTAACGCGGCACTTCTTTGAAAGACTCGGGTGACAATGCCTCACAGTAAAAAAGAATCAAGAAATAGTATATTAAAGATAAAATATTCTTCTATGGTTAAAGAGAAAAAAAATATCAATAATACCTTAAACAAACTTTAATCGGATCCGATCATCTGACTCAAGTCGACCTTACCCGACCCGATTAAATAATTTAATCTGACTTCTTCAATTGGACCCAATTATCCAATTCGAATTCATTCGACCCGAAACCCGATCTTACGACTTAAGTTGCCCGGCTAGGCTTTAATTGAACCCCCAATCATTCGATTCAAAACTAGTCGACCAGACCCTTACAAAAATGTAGATAAAACTAAGACCCGAATTTAATCGGACCCCCAATCATTCGATTCAAAACTAGTCGACCAGACCCTTACAAAAATGTAGATAAAACTAAGACCCGAATTTAATCGGACCCCCAATCATTCGATTCAAAACTAGTCGACCAGACCCTTACAAAAATGTAGATAAAACTAAGAATCGAATTTAATCGGACCCCTAATCATTCGATTCAAAACTAGTCGACTCGACTCTTACAAAAAAAAAAAAAAAAAAAAAAAAAAAATAGATAAAACTAAGACCATATTTTAATCGGACCCCCAATCATCAGCCGAATCAAATCTAGTCGACCCGACCATTAAAAAAATAGATAAAATCTTTAATCTTTAAAAATTTTTTATGGAAAAATAAATTCCACTACAGCTTAAAACTCTTCTTAAACATGACCTTCCAATTCCCTCAAACAAACACACAAAAGTCTGTCAACATTATTAAGAAGTCTTCCGAATGATAAAACAATGTTCATTGTTGACAAGACAGGAAGGAGACAGGTAAACAAACAAACAAACAAGAAAGACTATATTAACAATATAGTTAATAATAATAATTTATAAATACTATTTCACCTATGATAAGTAAGTGAAACTATTCAGAATCATATAAAGAAAGCTTACAAATTTCCTTCTAGTAATAAAAGATATCCCAATTAATAATAATAATAATAATAATAATAATAATATAAAAATAATAATTTATTTATACGTTTATTCTTCGACAAATTTTACGGCTGTATATTTCAGCAAATATATATATTTTTTTAATCGAATTTATATATACAAATAGTATTAAAAAATTTAACATTTTTCTCTATATTTGACTCTAATTATTTTAGTGTTAACATAACTTAAGGCACCCTTAATATGAGTTTAGCATTTCTATGTAAAATAAACAAGCAGGGCATTTCACCATTATTGGGTACAATCTTAATCGTTTATCAATTGTCCTAACGAATCGTTGGGACAAGTGGCAAAAATGTCACAAAAAATTTTTTTTTCAGTTATTTTCTTATTGGAAAATTATGTGCTGGAGAAAATACCCTTTATAATACTTACCATGACTTTTCCCTATTGAATATTTTACTGTGACATTTTTGCCACTTGTCCCAACGATTCGTTAGGACAATTTTTGCAGTGTATCACATTTCAGTACGAGTCCTTGACCCCAAGAAAGGAAAGAAGGAGAGAAAAAAAGAAAATTTTTAATTAAATCAGAGAAAAAGCAATACCAATTTATTAATAATTCCAATACAATCATCCAATTTAAGAAAACCGTACAACTAATGGCCTAGTATTACTCATTAAAAAAAAACCCTTAAGATAAGGTTTCAGATAATAATGTCCCATATATTTCAAACACATTACAATCTTTATATCGAATGGGTAAGTTATTTAAAGGTTAAATTAAATAACCAAAAATCTCCCATTCGTTCAAATCGATCTACATTAATAATAATAATAATAATAATAATAATAATAATAATAATAATAATAATAATAATATCATTAGTATTATCAAATTCATCATTCAAAAACATTGAAAAAATAATTTTTTTAATAAAATAAGGATAGATCTTTCATGATTATAATTAGAACAATGTGTTGGGGGGAAAATACCAACGGGGCTACACCCTCAAATCACTCCCCCTCTTACCGAGATGCTTCCCCACGCTCACACAAAGTATCTTTTAATTTACTAACGGTAATGTGAGAAAAATACTCTCACAAACCATAACTATTATTATCATTTGGAACAATTTTACTCTTCATAGATACAATGCCTCCAAACAATCTATTTTTTTTTATTTTATTTTATTTTATTTTTTTTTTTTATCCATTACAACAC
>SEYY01000331.1:17931-22931 GCA_009176605.1 Armadillidium nasatum
TTCCCTCTCCAAATATTCAATAATCTTCCTCTCACTCCTCCCTTAGTATCTCAAACAACTTCATCCTACATACTATCATACACCTTTTCCAGGTTTATAAAACATACATAACCCACTTTATCTTTTTCTCACAATTTCTCGCCAATCATTCTTAGTGTGATCATTTAGCATTCACATCCCCTACCCTCTCTAAAACTCCCTTTTCCCTCACTCACTCCCCCTCTTATCAGTTTTCACTGTCAATTCTAAAACTCTCCCATAAAGCTTCCATACGACACTCAACAAACTTATTCCTCTATAATTCCCACACACCAGCTTATCACCTTTCCCTTTATATATAAGTACTATACAGTCATCTTGCCCTTCCTGAGGCACTCTCCCTTCTCCCCAACATGCATTAAATATTCTAACCAACCACTCAACTATCTCTCCAGCCCTCTCCCTTATCATCTAACCATATATACTAGAGGTGGACCGGATAGTAATTTTTTACACCTTTCCCACTGCTACTCCTACTTCCTCTCTACTAACACTTTCCTCTTCTTCTAATAACATCTTCTCCCATCTTTTCCTCCTATTACTCCATCGGTTATTTACTACCTTATAAAACATCTTACTCTTTGCCTTAAAATTCTCTGCCAACTTTCTAAACCACTCCTCTCCCAATCTCCTTATACTTTTCCCAATCACTACCCTCATTCGTACTCAAATACTTACAGAAATCCTCCTTTTTCCTTTTAACCACATTCCCCAACTGTTCACTCCACCATTCACTATATATATATATATATACTAGTATATATATATATATATATATATTATATTTAGATATATATACTATACTATATATATATTATATATATACTATATATATATATGTCCAAGTTTTATTTTTTGCTATTTTTCATCACACTCCGTCAAAAGAGAAATATTAAATTTTAATTTATGATTTTGTTCAGAAATATTTTTAGATTTAACTTTTAGGGGTGGTTAGATGGTCCAAAAAAAAAACCAATGTAATATCAAAAAGCTGGCTTCAATATTGAGTTTAGTTATTTTTTTTTATCACGGTATCCTAGTTAATAAAAAAGATGCTCTGTGGTACCAAGATCATTAAAAAAAAAAGATTCCATTGGTTTTCTGGTACTGATAAACTATTACTATACGAACCACCATACGTACTGAATTTATCTGTTATAGGATGCAATTGATTTATATTTTATAATTATAATTATAATTATATAATTTTAATGAACCTTCTCTGAGACCATACGATATACTTAATAATGGTTCCAACTAGGAGAAAGAACACACAAAAGAGATAAAGAAATAAAAAAATAAAAAATAAAAAAAACAATACTATGTCATAGCCACATCCGAATCCGAATTTCCAGACATCCGAAGTCTCACATCCGTTTGATCATTACTCAGGTGTAACATGTCTCGTAAAGGAAGCAAAATTACTACTATTACAACTATTATTATTATTATTATTATTATTATTATTATTTAATTTATATATATATATATTATATAGCTATAATATATATATCCTTAGCGGCATGTAAACATATATACAATAAGCCGAAAATTTTAATGATTATTTCACTTGTTAATCAGAAGTTTATTATTATTATTATTATTTTTTATTATTATTATATTATTATTATTATTAAATTTAAAAGTTAATCATTTTTCGTAATGGAAAATTTTATTTATATCATGTTAATTGAATTATTATATTATATTATTATTATTATATTATTATTATTTCTTTCTTCTGAATCCTCTTTGTTGTGTTCTTGTTTGTCTTCTTTTTCTTATTTCTTTTCTTCTTCTTCTCAATTTTTTTTTTCTTCTTCTTTTTGAGCTCCGAGGTAGACCTTATCTGCATGTCAGTCGTTCATACTTCCTCTCCAGTTTCTCCCATCCGCAAAATCATGACTCCTCCTCAACTCCTCCAGGTAGGAAGTCATGTTTTTCAAGCACGCCTCACCTCATCTTTCCACCACCTCTCAGTCTTTCCCCTCCAGTCTCACTCACAACATCTCTTCGTCACCCTTTGGTAATCCATTCTTTCCAGGTTACCCAGGAACTTTTTTTTAGTCTTTTCTATCTTATTTATAATAAGGCATACCCCTCCCCTTTCTCTAATTTGATCATCTCACCTACTCTTTACTCTTTCCCTGTTATTATTATTATTATTATTATTATTATTATTATTATTATTATTATCATCATCATCATCATCACTATTCATTTATTTATTTATTTTAAATAGTTTTATTTTAATGTGTTTATGTTTAATTATCAGTTAAATGATATTTATTTATTTCTTAAAAATGACTCACTGAAGTGTGAATAAATAACTTGTATTCCCGTATATATATATATATATATATATATATATAATATATATATATATATATTATATATATATATTATATATATATATATATATTATATTAGGGGTGGAGCGATTCCAAAATTTTAACCGATACCGATGCCAATAATTTTAAACCTACCGATACTAATACCTCTAAATTTTCCGATATCGAATACCGATACCAATTTTTTTACTGATCTCATGAAGGTTAAAATAAGATTGAAAATATTCAATGATCATAAAATTTAGATTTTCTGCTGTATGTAATACCTATTTATTTTGTAGTCACATTGCTAAACAAAACTATTGATAGGTGATATAAGGTTCGTGACACCAAGACTTTGCATCCGACGTTTCTTTTCTTCAATAATTTCTGCAACATTCACGGTGTTCACAACAATTTCCATTTGTTGAACACACCTCTTTCTTTTAGACTTAACCTCTTATTCTTGACAGAAAGTCAGGTGCTTGTGCGTTCTGGTAGCAAATCATATTCTGTTTGCTCTTACTGTCTCTATTCTTCATCTTCACCAAAGGATGTTGATATGCATATGTGTGCGCTACTTCCATGTCTCTAATCTGGAGTCTTCTGATTTTCACCTTGTGGCTAAGCTCTCTTCCATTCAACGTTTAAATTCATTTTTATGTTTATTTATCTCGTAATTTACTACTTCCTAAATTCTTGACTATCTAAACTCCAAAGAACATTCTCTCTTCTTCTCCTTTCTCAGAATTATCATATAGGTGATTTCAATGTTCACCGTACAATGACTTTCTTCTAGTTTTCGTGATACCTTGAATGAGCCTTTCAATTCTCCATCCAAACTACCTTGAGTAGGGTGCAGCTCCTACTAGTATCCCTATCGTCTTGGAGATAACCCAACTTCTAATCCTTCTCCTTATACTGTAAACTCTTCCTCCTCTGGGTTCATCTCATATCCTATTCTTTCTTTTCAAGTCTTACGCAAGAAAAGACCCAGCGTATATATATATATATATATATATATATATTATATATATAATATATATATATATATATATAATATATAATATTATATATATATATTATAATTGGAGATAGGACTAGCAACCCGCCCTATAATTATTGCTTACTACTTGCAACAACTTCAGACCAGCATGGGAAACCACAGCTCTGAGAAGCATGATCTTCTGGAGAACTCTTGAGAAAGTTTAGAGTTAGATGGAGAAGGTGCTAGTCCCACTGAAAGGGTGAAAACCCTGCCTGGAGTTTAAATAAAACTCAAGGCTGGCACTGAAACGAACAAGCCGAAAAACATGATCTTTTAGAGCACTGTAGGAGAGGAACTTTTAAGAGCAATGCCAATATGCTGGTACTAACAGGGTGAAAACCCTCCCAAAGAGATATTATATATATATATATATATATATATATATATATATATATATATATATATATATATATATATATATATATATATATATATATTATATATATGTGTGTGTTGTGTGTGTGTGTGTGTGTTGTATGTGTGTTGTGGGAGAGGGTTGAAGGAGGGGTATAGCTCCGAAATCATTTAAAGTTGAATTAGTGGCAAAATCTGATCAAAAAGTTTAGTTTTTGAAGAAATAAAACGGCTTGTGCTGAAGAATAAAAGGAAAGAGGAAGAGGCAAATTTGAATTGACATTTTTTGAAAACTCAAAGAGAGGAAGAAGAGCCGAAAAATTATTGCATTTTGTATTGAAAAATGAGTTTTTGGTGTTACAAAGAATTAGAACAGATTTTGCACGATTTCGGAATGAAATATAAATTGCACGATTTTCTGGTTTGAAAACAACGGTAATTCCTGAAGCAGCATCCTTCGGCAAATAGCACGAGAAAAACAGAGTTAAACCAAGGTTTTAGGGTTTAGTAGAAAGGAAATATAGAATGAAGTCTCCATACCACAGTGAATTACCTCGTTAACGCGCACTGCACAAGCATAGGAACCCCTCCACCAGAGACAATAATCATTCCACATTAAATGACAGAAGTACAGCCGAAAGTGCGACCACCTGACGCACGAAATGTCACAAACTTCTCGAAATACGCGGCAGTCTTTCTTGCGAAGACTTGAAAAGATAGAAGAGGATACAGAGATAAGAAAGCCATCGGAAGAACCCAAATGGGGATAGAGTTTGACAGTATTAGGAGAAGGATTAGAAGTTTTAAAAAATATCCAAGAATGTTAAGTTTTGGATGGAGAATTGCAAGGCATGTTCACTGACTATATCATGAAAACTAGAAGAAAGTCATTGGCGGCGGTAAACATTGAAATACTAATATGATAATTTCTGAGAAAGAAGAGAGAGAAGTTCTCTGTTTTGGAGTTTAAATAGTCAAAATTAGGATAGTAAAAAATTAAGAGATAAACAAACAAAACAAATGAATTTAGACGTAGAATGGCAAGAGAACTTTAAGCCACAAGGTGGAAACTAGAGACTCCAGATTAGAGACCAGGTAAACAAAAATCTAGCACATATGCATAACTCCTCCTATTGCTGAAAATTGAAGATAGACATAAGAAACTGAATATGATTTGCTATCAGAACGCTCAAAACCTGAGTTTTGTCAAGAATAGAGGTTATTCTAAA
>SEYY01000331.1:25431-30431 GCA_009176605.1 Armadillidium nasatum
TTGAATCAATAAATTTAGATCGTGAAGGACAGTCGCAGAATATAAGTATTCTATTTAATTAATGTTTAAAACTCAATCATTTTAGCATTAGTAATGGTCATTAATATGCCGCTAATATTGCATTTATTTTTTATTTCCACTTTAGTTATAGAATATTTGGTAGTGTAGAAGAGATATTCTGGTGTATATGAATGTCTTGAAGTAATTATTTTCATAAGCTAAATGTACTTGTTTGTGTTGTCTGTTTGTTACAGAGAACACAAATAATAAGTTCATTTGACACATTACAGTCACTAAGGTTCAAGCTTACAGTTAGACACCCTGTAGAAAAGTTAACATTTTTTTTATCCAACAATTGTCCTGTAAAAGCTTTTTCTCTTTCTATTTCTTTAGTTTATATCCAGGACAGTATTTATTTTTTTTTTTTTTTTCCACTTTAGTTATAGAATATTTGGTAGTGTAAAAGAGATATTCTGGTGTATATGAATGTCTTGAAGTAGTTATTTTCATAAACTAAATGTACTTGTTTGTGTTGTCTGTTTGTTACAGAGAACACAAATAATAAGTTCATTTGACACATTACAGTCACTAAGGTTCAAGCTTACAGTTAGACACCCTGTAGAAAAGTTAACATTTTTTTTATCCAACAATTGTCCTGTAAAAGCTTTTTCTCTTTCTATTTCTTTAGTTTATATCCAGGACAGTATTTATTTTGTTTTTTTTTTAACTTCAATCGAACATTTTAAGAGAAAAACAGAAACAAAGAAAAGGATTAGAACACTCCTTTAGCTATCATCGCTTTGATTGCGGCCTTGCCCCAACTCATATATATATATATATATATATAATATATATAATATATATATATATATATATATATATATATATATATATATATATATATATAATATATATATATATATATATATATCAGAATGATACTAGAAGAAACTAGGGAGAGCAAGAACAAAAGAAAGTAGAGATATAAAAATTTAAAAAATCGTTGAACATATTCAGAAAAATTATTCAATATAAAATTTCAGAAAGGAAAAATAAAAAAATAAAAAAATAAAAAAAATAAAAAATGGAGTTATATTTAGAAGCAATAAGAAATTTGACAAATAATAATGTTCTCTACTTAAAGAAAAAATCAATCTTAGTTAAAATACTGTGCGTACTGTGTTAAATATTAATAACATCTAAAATTATAATATCAATAATAGTGTGATGCACTAAAATGGCAAGGTTTGGTAAGGGTAATTTTTACCACCTTAGGATTCCCCGGGAAAAACTAGGAAAAAAGTTGACGATATATAATACTATGAAAAACATAAAATAATTACACTATTTTATTACAATATTACTTGAATAATATTGAACAATTTTATACATTTTTTTATAAATAATTTTAGTCATCTTAAACAAAAACAAAAACAAAAATCACTTGTATTTTACATATATTAAAAAAAAAAAAAAATTCATTCATTATTTGCAATTAGCTCAATATTGTCTTCTAGATTGTAAATTTCATATACTTTATCCTTCTACCCAATGTATCTATATAATTGCACCAATTTTACCACTCATTCACTGCTCAGTCAATTTCTCAACTTGGTATGAATGATATGAATGAGGTCAGTAGAACTGAACAATCTTTCTATCCCAGCACTGGATAATGGGCATGATGATAATAGACATCATAAGGACACATAATTTCTTCCCTAGTTTAAGTCCAGTTATTTGTCCAATATACTGCCAGTATTTCAATGGTCATAACTTACATAATAATGTATTAAAAATATGTTTTTGGAATTATTAAAATATCCTCTATCGCTGTATACAAATCTATCAACTTGTCAAGTCAAATTATATTTTTATTTTTTAATCAATTAAATATAATATTCGCTTAATATAATTATATAATATTTTAATTCCTAAATCAGCTAATATTCATTATATAATTCAAAATATCAGACTAGCAGTAAAGTAAATACCCCCAGTGTAATAATAGTACCCAAATAAATAAATGTTGCTCTAATTTTATCATTGAGGGTATTTCCCCGGATATATATATATATATATATATATATATATATAATATATATATATATATATATATATATATATATATATATATATATATATATATATATATATAATAGTATTCTTTACTTGAAAGCAAACCCTTCTTTTTAACACTTTTATAACATATTAGCACAGAGCGTAGCGTGAACAATTTTGAGGTGGTGTGGGGTGGGGGTAATGGTGGGGGTGAGGGTTTAAAGAATTTTTCTTGATTAGTTATCATTCAAGTAAGAGAAAAGACTTTACGGTAATAATAATAATAATGAAAAAAATAATGGTTTTTACAAAAAAAAAAATTAAAAAAAAAAAAAAAAAAAAAAAATAATAATAATAATAATAATAATAATAATAATAATAATAATAATAATAATAACAATAATAATAACTGAAGCAAACCAGATTTATAAATTATATAATATATATATATATATATATATATATATATATATAATATATATATATATATATATATATATATATATATATATATATATATATATATATATATATATATATATATATATATATATATATATATATATATATATATATATATACAGAAATTCTTTTAAAACTCGTGATTATATAAAGTATTTATTGGAATTTTAATTTTCTAAAAAGTACGTTGGAACATCCAGTACCACGTATAACCTCTTTGGAAAATCTCTTTCAAGTTGGAAAATCCCACAAAAAAAAAGAACAAAATCATCCAAGCATCGAAAATTAGAAACAATTTTCAACATCTAAACAAATACAAACTGCCTCCTAATAAAAAAAAAATTTTAAACATACTTTTTTTCTAATATAAAAATGTTTAACTTTAATCAAACAGAAAAATTTATTTTGTAAGCTACCAAAGTTTCTTTAACTAATGTAGAAAAAATAGGTTAGGTTAAGTTAGGTTGAGTAAGGTTAGGTTAGGTTAGATTAGGTAAAGTTAGGTTAGGTTGTATAACTACAAAAGTTTACAATTGTGAATCTATTTTACGTGGTTTTGAATGGCCTTTAAAACATTTGTTTATTAGCATTATTAGTGAGGTAAATTCGACTCTTGAATTAATAACATGTACCGCAATATTTCGACTTTTCGTCAAAAAATTAAAATTAAAAATAAAATATATATATATATATATATATATATATATATATATATATATATATATATATATATATATATATATATATATATATATATATATATATATATATATATATATATATATAATATATATATTTCACTTACTATAAACATTAAAAATGCTTATTATAGAGGTAGGATATTTAAGACTCATTTCTAAATGTGCGTTTTTAATATAAATTTTTAAATGGTTTAATCCAAAATAATAATACAAAAATTAGAATATTCAAATTTAAATTGAATGATTTTTTCCTTTTTTTATTTTATTTATAAATTCAGATTTAAATCAACTGATTCTTTTTTTTTTTTTAAAAAAAATTTTTCCTTAAAAAAAAAAAATTACAAAGAAAATGATAAAAACAAACAATTTTGGAAGATATCGAAAAAAAACCTTAATACAAATGAAATCTGAAAATGAATATTATTTATAAATATCTAAATGTTAGGTAAGTAAATAACATTCTCCTACTCCCTATGTTTCGAATCTCTAAAAAATGTTCGATATGAGTTAAAAAAAAAAAAAAAATAAATACTGTCCTGGATATAAACTAAAGAAATAGAAAGAGAAAAAGCTTTTACAGGACAATTGTTGGATAAAAAAAATGTTAACTTTTCTACAGGGTGTCTAACTGTAAGCTTGAACCTTAGTGACTGTAATGTGTCAAATGAACTTATTATTTGTGTTCTCTGTAACAAACAGACAACACAAACAAGTACATTTAGTTTATGAAAATAACTACTTCAAGACATTCATATACACCAGAATATCTCTTTTACACTACCAAATATTCTATAACTAAAGTGGAAATAAAAAATAAATGCAATATTAGCGGCATATTAATGACCATTACTAATGCTAAAATGATTGAGTTTTAAACATTAATTAAATAGAATAATTATATTCTGCGACTGTCCATCACGATCTAAATTTATTGATTCAAGATTGACCAACCGATAATATAAAAGTTCAAATACTTAATGGTCAAATGTTTTTTTAATAGTTAGGCAACTTTTGCTGAATATATACAAGCTCCAGTACTTGGTGGAGATCGGTCTTGGTTGAATCATAAGATATTTGCTAGAATACATTAGCCAACTTTTTAGAAGCTATTTAAACAACTGTACGACATAGTGGGAGTATGAGATGGGTAAATAAAAAATTAAAAAAAAAAATTTTTTTTGTTTAAAAGGTCAAAACAAAATAAAAACCTCAAATAAAAAAAAAATACCTGGGTGGTTTTTACCCAAAGAAAATATTATAAATCGAAACGTAAAATAATAATAATAATAATAATAATAATAATAATAATAATAATAATAATAATAAATAATAATAAATAATAAAATAATAAAATTAAAAAACATGATTAAATTTTAAAAACATATTTCTCAAGTGTTTTGCTAAAGTTTAGGAGACATTTCTGATAATGGTGAAGCTACAGAAATATGGAAAATTTAGAAAGAACTTCTACAAATGAAATTGTGAATAATGCCTTTTTAACACAAGGCTTTCTTAAAAGCCTCGAAGAAACCAGACTATTTACCTAACATATTACATTCAACCTTTAGAAATTAAAAATGCAATATTTGAAGGCAAGAGGAAATTAATGGAATCTTCTCAATAATATATCCCAGACATTAAAATATTAATTCAAAAAATACGAAATTTTATAATTTTATAATTCAAAAAAACACAAGTAGCTCTATAGTTTTATAATTCAAAAGTATAAAAAGAGACTTTATTATTTTATAATTCAAAAGTACAAAAAATTCTATA
>SEYY01000331.1:35431-47931 GCA_009176605.1 Armadillidium nasatum
CTCAAAAAGAAGAAGAAAAAAAATTTGAGAAGAAGAAGAAGAAAGAATTCAGAAGAAGAAGAAAAAAAATTCAGAAGAAGAACAAACAACAACTACAATAATAATAATAATAACAACAACAAGAGGACTCAGAAGAAGATAATAATAATAATAATAATAATAATAATAATAATAATAATAATAAATAATTTAAATAAAATTTTAAAATTCCATTAAAAAATATTAATTTTTTAAAAATAATTTAATAATAATAAATAATAATAATAATAATAATAATAATAATAATAATAATAATAATAATAATAATAATAATGATTAAATTTTAGACAATAATCATTAAATTTTTTCTTATTGTATAACTGTTTACTGCCCTATTTTTTATTATATATATTATATATATATATATATATATATATATATATATATATATATATATATATATATATATATATATATATATATATATATATATATATATATATATATATATATATATATAATATATATATAATTTTATACTACTATAATATAATAGTAATAATAATAATAATAATAATAATAATAATAATAATAGTTGTAATAGTAGTAATTTTGCTTCCTTTACGAGACATGTTACACCTGAGTAATGATCAAACGGATGTGAGACTTCGGATGTCTGGAAATTCGGATTCGGATGTGGCTATGACATAGTATTGTTTTTTTTATTTTTTTATTTTTTATATTTTTTTTTTTTTTTTTTTTTTTTTTTTTTTTTTTTTTTTTTTTTTTTTTTTTTTTATTTCATTAAAATTATATAATTATAATTATAATTATAAAATATAAATCAATTGCATCCTATAACAGATAAATTCAGTACGTATGGTGGTTCGTATAGTAATAGTTTATCAGTTAAATTACCAGAAAACCAATGGAATCTTTTTTTTTTTAATGATCTTGGTACCACAGAGCATCTTTTTTATTAACTAGGATACCGTGATAAAAAAAAATAACTAAACTCAATATTGAAGCCAGCTTTTTGATATTACATTGGTTTTTTTTTTGGACCATCTAACCACCCCTAAAAGTTAAATCTAAAAATATTTCTGAACAAAATCATAAATTAAAATTTAATATTTCTCTTTTGACGGAGTGTGATGAAAAATAGCAAAAAATAAAACTTGGACATTGAAAAAAAAACATATTTTGCGACATCTTTACGAGTATATATATATATAAGTTGATGTCTTAGTAATTTGAGTACCGAAACTATTAGCACTAACATGATTGGCGAGAAATTGTGAGTAAAAGATAAAGTGGGTTATGTATGTTTTATAAACCTGGAAAAGGCGTATGATAGTATGTAGGATGAAGTTGTTTGAGATACTAAGGGAGGGAGAGGAGTGAGAGGAAGATTATTGAATATATGGAGTGGGAAGGGAAGGGAAGGGTGTTAGGTTGAGAAATGGAGAGGGAAGGGAAGGGTTGTTAGTTTGAGAAGTGGAGAGATTGAATGAGAGGTAAACGTCTCGTTGCCTTTGGATGATACGATTTTCGTTGCGGAATCAGGAGAAACTGAAAATGTTGGCAAAGAAGTTTGTTGGGAAACGTGCTTCTAAGGTATTGAGGGTAAATCCAATAAAGAGCAAAGTGATGAGGATTGGGGGCGGGAATGAGGCAGTAAAAGGAGAGGAATTTAGGGGTGTGGAGGTAGGGGGAAGAGAAATTTGAGAAAGTAGAAGAGTTCAAATATCTGGGGATGCTGGTGGAGGGTGGTGGAGGGATAGAAAGGGAAATAAAGAACAGAGTGGTAGAGGGAATGAAAGCGATAGGGAACTGAGAGTTATGGAAGAGGAGAATACCGAAGAAAATTAAATGTTTAAGTGTGTCTGCTTGCCATCTGTAATGTATGGGTGTGAAACATGGATAATGAATGCTCGGACGAGGGAAAGTTTAGAAGTTTTTGAGATGAAGGGACTGAGGGCTATATGAGTTAATTAAGGAGGGTTGATAGGATTAGAAACGAAAGAATAAGGGTAGATGTTTGGATGGAGGAGGAGATTTGTGGTCAGAGCAGACGAGAGTGTATTAAGGTGGTTTAGGCATGTGTTTAAAATGAATGAAGATAGGATGAGGGGAGAGTGATGAGATCCGAGGTGACGTGGAAGGAGAAAGAAGGAGAGGAAGACCGATATGGAGGTAGATGAATGGGGTGAGGGAGATTCTGGAGTTAAAGGTTTGAATGAGAACGAGGATAGGAGACTTGTGGAGGACAGAGAAAGATGGAGAGTAGTGGTAAGGTGGGGAGGGGGATATAGTGTGAGTGAGTGTGTGAGGAAATTATGGAGGGTAACACCCCACGAGAGTAGGAAAGGTGAATGGTAATATATATATATATATATATATATATATATATATATATATATATATATATATATATATATATATATATATATATATATATATATATATAGTTACGTTAGGTTAGGGTATGTTACTATCATGTTGGTTTGCAACTTTAATCTATTATAGTGTTCCATTATCATTTTAAATTCTTCATAAAAAATTTATTAATATAATTTTAACAAGCAAAAGGGATGTAATAAATTAAAATAAATTAAATATAATTACTTTAATTATAATTAATTTATTATTAAATGACAATTATATTAAAAAAGTGTAGGATTCAAATGACTTATAATTGATCAATCTACATATTCACTAATAATAATAATAATAATAATAATAATAATAATAATAATAATAATAATAATAATAATAATAATAATAATAATAATAATAATAATAATAATAATAATAATAAAGATGCGAAAAGAACAATATATTTTTTTTCAATTTCAACCTATTTTTCCCCCCCCTTTTTTACAAAATAATTAAAAAATTAAAATATTTTATTTAAATTTTAATTCCTTTTTTATTTTTTATTTTTAGCAATTTCCTAAGGTAAAAATAAAAATAAAAATTCCTAAATTCTTTTTATAATATACAAATTTTTTTTTTTTTTAACAAAATCTATTTACAATAAATTTTAATTATACTGAAAACTTTAATTACCTTAATTACATATTAATTACCAATGATGCAGCTCTTTCCCCCCGAGTAAAACTAGAAGAAATATCAGCCATCCCCATTATACACGGAGGGATAAAGATGAACTGTGGAAAAACTAATCTCTTCCCATCCGTCTTCCCCCCCCCCCCCCCCGTTACAATCCATCACATAAACTCGAACTCTCCATTGATAAATAGCAAATGATACCAGTTGTTGCTTCATAAAGATCACAACCCATCAAACTTAAGCGGAAGCGTATTTTTTGCTAAAGTATTCGTTAAGTTCTAGCAGTGGAAAAGACAAAGTTAGGCGCCAGTTAAATTGAGGCATTCATTCTGTTGTGCTTTGTTAGAAACTTCGTTTTCAAAGACCAACGAGTATTTATTGTGAAAACGTATTTTGCGTTCAAATCAAATAAACGAGTGATTTAGGAGTTTGAATTAAAATCTGCTAAATCCGCAGTTTGAAACAAGTCGACGTTATTTCGAATAAAAAATTTTGTAACTGGGTCTGTTCAGAATTGAAAGAGCAAAATGCCATCAATGTTAAGTACCAATGTTCTTGCTGCCGCATTGCAGCATTTAACAGTCTTAACTCTTAACCAGAAAACCTTTCAGAAAGTTATTATCACAAGTTGGACTCTCACAAGTTTTTAAAAAAAAAATTGTCCTAACGAATCGTTGGGACAAGTAGCAAATATGTCACAGTAAAATTTTCAATACAGAAAAGACATGTTAAACATAAGAAAGTAGCTTCATCGATTTATTTTCCAATAAGGAAATAACTGAAAAAATTTGTTGTAACATTTTTGCCACTTGTTCCAAAGATTCGTTGGGACAATTTTTGCATTGTTGCAACAGCAAATATACGTCTCATCAGACTTTAATTTTCCAAGTTTAAATATAAATATACAATGGAGACCTACATTCCGAAAAACACTCGTTAAAACACTATACATACCAATCACCCCTCTTTACCGACACCTCCGGATATATATATATATATATATATATATATATATATATATATATATATATATATATATATATATATATATATATATATATATATATATATATATATATATATATATATATATATATATATATATATATATATATATATATATATATATATATATAGGACAAAAATTCAATTAACTATAAGGAAAGAAATATCGTAACTTTTAAGTATTACACAAGTGTTACTTGTAAAATTAATTCAGTTTCCTTTCTCATTATTATTATTATTATTATTATTATTATTATTATTATTATTATTATTATTATTATTATTATTATTATTATTATTATAAGAGCATATCGAGGAAATTTAAAATTATAAATACATTGCTTCATATCTATTCTCACCCTCTCTCTCTCTCTCTCTCCTTATTTTACACACACACACGCACACGCACGCACGCACACACATTCGCTTGGGTAGAATCCTTTGTCTATTTCTATACTCATTTTTTTTCAAGCAAAACCAAATACACATACACACAGATTTACTATGGTATGTAAACAAATAGGTGAAAAGGGCATTTAAATTTTGTGTGTGTGTGTGTGTGTGTGGGTTTATATATATATATATATATATATATATATATATATATATATATATATATATATATATATATATATATATATATATATATATATATATATATATATATATATATATATATATATATATATATATATATATATATATATATATATATATATATATATATATATATATATATATTAGGGATAGGGCGATATCAAAATTTTAACCCATACCCATACGATACCTTTAGAATTTACCGGTACCGCAACCAGGTTTTTTTAACTGAATTCATGAAGGTTGAAACAAGATTGAAAAATAACTTAGTCAACAAAAATATTTTTATTCTTTTTTATTTTACTTTTTTTAAATCATAGCAGACGCGTAAGCCAGCTTTTTCGAGTACATTTTTTCAGCTGATTCCAAATCTGATTTTAGTTTTTTTGATAGCCTGTTTCTGTTTTTAAAATAAAAGATTTTTTTTTTAATTTTTTCTCAGTTTCTTCTGTAATGATTTTTATTAAAGTATAATTTAAAAGTTCTTAAAAACATTGCGAGTTTGATTTTCTTTTATGAATCGGACCTAGCTCGTCGCTATAACATCCAACAATGATCTTCCACTCTTCGCTACATAACATCCAACATTGATCTTCTATCACACTTTCATTCCAAACACCTTGATGACAATTTTCATTATTTTGAATGTCTTTAAGGAGGCCCTCACCCTCTTCATCACTTTACAGACCCAAGATTTTTTGGAAAATCTTCTAAATGACAAAGAAGAAAATGCATTTTCAAAGATTAAGACAATTAATTCTTTGAAAGTTTGGATAAGAAGGTTCTACAATCATCTATGCCTTTAATGACGTAAGATTGCGTGCCTTGTCAAAACTCATATTTTTCAACAATTAATTGATTTGTGGCCCTACAAATCTTTCCTCTTTTAATTTTGCCCACACTAATCTTTGGAAATTTCATATTGGGAACAGTTTGAATTTACAAACCCCGTTATTAATCCTAATTTAATGTGGAGAGGTGGTAGAAGCATCGTTTGGTAATATAGACATGACAATGCTTCTCACTGGAACATATGTAAATCTTGATGTAATGTTTGGCAGTGGGTCGACTGTCCCAAGGCATAAGAAACAGTAATATTACATAAATCCTGATAGCATGCCCAATGGTATGCCAATGACCTTAGATATCTACACATTCTCTATTTATGAAATATAATATTCAATCACCTGAGATAGAATGACCATATTTTTTTTTTTTTTTTTTTTTTTTTTATTTCTCCTCTGGTGGGCAAAGGCCAGAGGCCTACCATTGTTCCACCAGAGTTGGGAGGGAAGTCGGAAACATGGTCAAATTAAAGGCCGACATGACCTGATACACGGCGTTTAAAGGTGCTTAAGTCATAGGTAGTTGGGAAAATAGATGAAGGAAGTGTGTTCCAGACTTTACCAGTAGAGTAAATGTAAGATTGAGCATAGAGGTTAAGTCTGGGGTCAGAGAGTTGGACAGAGAAAGGATGAGACTGTGTAGAAAGACGAGTCGCACGAGCCCTTCTTAATGGAGGAGGTATGCGACGAGAGAGTTCAGAAGAGCAGTGTCCATTGTAATAGCGATAGTAGAGAGAGAGTGACGCAACATTTCGACGGGCAGAAAGAGATTGGAGAGAATTAGTGAGAGCAGGAGAATTGATAAGGCGAAAAGCTCTAGACTCCACCTTTTCCAGGAGAGCTGTGTGTGTGGAACCACCCCAGATGTGTGACGCATACTCCATACAGGGGCGAACAACACCCCTATACAGAGCAAGCAACTGGGGTGGTGTGAAGAAATACCGAAGGCGCCCCAGAACACCCAACCTCTTAGAAGCTTGTTTAGAAAGAGAGGTAATGTGATCTTTCCAAGAAAGATCACGAGAAAAAGAAACACCAAGAATATTAAGGAGAGATGAAGGTTTGAGTTGAGTGTTTTCGAAGAAGATATCGTAGTTGTGTGGAAGATTGTGTCGAGTAGAGAGATGAAGGAATTGAGTTTTTGAGGCATTGAAAACGACCATGTTTTCTTTGCCCCAATTGGAAATGAGAGATAGATCAGAGGTTAGTTGCTCCAAGGCCACCCTCCTTGCCTCTATTAACTGTTGCTGGGAGGGGCGTCTTTCAAAATGAAAAGAATAATGAAGGGTGGAGTCATCAGCATAGGAGTGGATAGGAGATGAAGTAATAGAGAGAAGGTCATTAATGAAAAACAGAAAAAGTGTTGGGGATAGGACAGATCCTTGAGGAACACCACTATTAATAGATTTATAGGATGAACGGTGGCCGTCTACAACAGCTGCTATAGAACGACCGGAAAGGAAATCAGAGAGAAGGTCACAGAGAGAAGGATAGATTCCGAAAGAGGGAAGTTTGGAAATCAAAGCTTTGTGCCAGACTCTATCGAAAGCTTTCGATATGTCCAGCGCTACAGCAAAAGATTCACCGAAATGCCGAAGAGCAGAGGACCAAGAGTCAGAGAGAAGGGAAAGAAGATCACCAGTAGAGCGTTTCTTTCGAAAGCCATACTGGCGATCTGAGATAAGATTAGAAGAATTGAGATGTTTCCAAATCTTCCTGTTAAGGATAGATTCGAAAACTTTAGAAAGAACGGAGGTTAAAGAAATAGGACGATAGTTAGAGGGCTGAGAGGGGTCCCCCTTCTTCGGCACAGGCTGAATGAGCGCACGTTTCCAGCAAGAAGGGAAGGTTGAAGTAGAAAGACATAGACGAAATAGTTTACCAAGGCCATACGTTTCTTTAAGATGAACAGAAGGTTCAATAGGAATAAGTAGCAAAACATTTCTATTATTTAAAAAACTATCTTCAAGCTTCTGTGTGAGGAATCAATTAAAAAAACGCCAGTTTCATGCCACATGCGCTTGAAACAAACCTACAAATAGGTCATTGATGTCATGGCAATAACAAAGAGAATCGTCTAATGTAAAATAATGTTTTTAAACTTAGTTCTCTTTCCGAAGAGAGTAAAAAGAAATCTTTTCTTCAAGAAATTCTTCTCTTTTAATCTGGAGATAAGAAGCTTTCTCTTTCGACAAAGATAAATCTCTAACAAGATCATTCAATTGTCAATGAGTTAATAGGCTAGTCCTAAATTTCTACTCCCAAAATGTTTTATCTAGATCTGAGGATGGTCCTTGAACCCTGGTAACGGCACCTTCGTTACTGTCACTATCATCTTCGACTAACTTTTTATCGTATTAGCTGAGGCAATTAGAGTTGGCAACGTTTAAATTGAATTGTCATACTTGTACTTTCATTCCAAACTAAGTAGTCGAAAAAATTAAATCTTTTTTTTAATCATCATTCTTTTTACATATATATATATATATATATATATATATATATATATATATATATATATATATATATATATATATATATATATATATATATATATATATATATATATATATATATATATTATACTTTATATTTTAATCGATACCGATACTTACAAAACTTTTATAATATCGATAACACAACACTATAAAAATTTGCGATACTAACCGATACCGATACTGAACACCATCCCTAAAATAATATAATATATATATATATATATATATATATATATATATATATATATATATATATATATATATATATATATATATATATATATATATATATATATATATATATAATATATAAATATTAGTTTTGTAAAACATTTTTAAAAACACACTTTGAAATAACATTTAAAAAAAAAAATTACTTCTCAAATGATGAGAAGAATATTTACTTTTAAATTATTATTTTTTAATGGTTAAGAGTGTCCAAGTCTAAAACATTTAAAAAAGGTCGTCGCTATTAAAAAAAAGCTTTAATTAATATTATAATATATATAATTATATTTATATATATATATATATATATATATATATATATATATATATATATATATATATATATATATATATATATATATATATATATATATATATATATATATATATATATATATATATATATAATATATTAATATATTTATTTTAAATATAAATATTATTATTATATATATATATATATATATATATATATATATATATATATATATATATATATATATATATATATATATATATATATATATATAATCGAACTGCCTTTCTCTCTCCTATACCGAGTTTAGAGGTGACTTCTGTAGTCTTCAGTAGTTTATAGTAAGCTTCATTAGTTTACAGGAAACTACAGACTACAAAAGTCTGCTGCTATCTACAAGAGACCAGAAATCTCTACAGCTTACCAAAAAAAAAATAAATAAGTTCTTCATTTAAAATTAAAAGTTTTACTGGTCCACTTGGTACATCCTCAAACTGGCAAGGACATTCTATATATATATATATATATATATATATATATATATATATATATATATATATATATATATATATATATATATATATATATATATATATATATATATATATATTATATATATATATATATTTCAATTTTTTCTATTGAATTAGATTTGACACTGAATTACGTGCAATTTGACTCTGGTGAACACGAACTTTCACTTGTTTTTGCTCTATCAGGATGTTGAACACACTTCCCTCTTCATCGT
Organism: Armadillidium nasatum; assembly: GCA_009176605.1. Classification (NCBI taxonomy): domain Eukaryota; kingdom Metazoa; phylum Arthropoda; class Malacostraca; order Isopoda; family Armadillidiidae; genus Armadillidium; species Armadillidium nasatum. Next base: position 44,663 of record SEYY01000331.1, read on the forward strand.
ATTCATAAAAAAAAAGATTTTTTTTTTCTCAATACTCCCAAATAGGGACCGACCGGGGCTGGGGTCTCCCAAATTTGGCCGTGGTTGCCTAAAATTTGTAGAAGTCAAAAGCAGTGAAATTTTAGGTTAAGAAAATTAAACATAATTTTAAGTGAGATTTATTTAATTATGGAGAATAGTCAACATTCACTTAAATTAATGATATGCATTTTTCAGAAAAAAAGAAGACAATTACAGATTTTGTATAAATAAGTTTTTAAAAAAAGTACAAAAATTTTTGAATTTTTTTTCCTGATTCACAATAGTAATTCAAACAAGTTTTCTTAAGTAAGACCCTAAGTTGAAGTTTAAAAAATGTAAGATATAAAATTATCAATATAACCTGTATTTATATATATCATTGCTATTCTATAGCTGTGTATCAAACTTGTATCATTTAACTACATTATTTCAAAACTATTATTTTGTTTATACTTTCAGTCACTATGGCTAAAAGATCAGCTTTAGAGTATGGGAGTTCTTTACAATGTTTCAAGAGAGGCTCGAAATACCTAAATGTAACAACTGCTGCCTGGAAATTAGAAGAGGACCTCCGGGTGCCCCAAGTAAAAATTTTAAAACTCAATATTATGGGGGCACCAAAAATCAAAACACAAAGATGAATATTCTTTAGCAGAAGAGGAGCAGTCAAAAGAAACAGAAAAGAAAACAAAATATTGAAAAAACAAGAAGAAAAATCATAATTTTCTTATATTTTATTTGATTTAATCCACCATTAATAAGAATAATTTGAAAATTTAACACCGTCAGGCAAACCCCAGTTTTCCCTGATTTTTAGCCGGGGTCGGGGCCAGGGCCCCGATCACCCATGCTCCCAAAGTCTTTTTGCAGTTACACATATGCAATTACGTTATTTTCTAGATATTTGTACCTATTGTTATAGTATTGTTGTATTGTATATATTTTCATCCTAAAAATATTTTTTCCTGGTATCATTTTTAACCTATTTTAATATTAAAAATGGCTAATTTTCTGCTAGGACAACAAGGAGGGTATACTAAATATTCCTGCTTCCTTAGCTTATGGACAGTTGAGCAAAGACAGAACATTATTTCAAACAAATCTTGTCACCACGAACTTCATTTACTGTCGGAGAAAAAATGTAATTAATCCACCATTAGTGAGCAGAGATACAATCATATTTTCCTCCTCTGCATATCAAACAATATCTAAAAGCTGTAGATACGAACGGCGAGTGCTGTAGATATATAATTTCAAAATTACCAAATTTAAGTTGTGAAAAACATGAAGTAGGGAATTTTCGATGGCTTACGTATCATCATCATTAATTAAAAGAGAGCAATTTTCCTAATGTCATGGAAGAATGTGAGAAAAATGCCTGGTTCTCATTCTTGACTTCATAGAAAACTTTTTAGACAATTATAGGGTACATAACTACGAAGAAATCGTAAATAAAGAAAAAACTTTTAAGAGTCTACAAAGAGTTTGGTTGAAATTTGAACGTAAAAATTTTTTTTAAATAGAGCCATCTTGACCAATTTCTAAGTAATTTAGTGAGTGACGAACAAGGGAAGATATTCCACAAAGATATCAAATTATGGAGGAATGGTACCAAGGGTGCTACGATTTTCACACGATGGCTCATTATTGATGTTGCTTGAAGAAGAAGAAGAAGAAGAGAAAAAAAGACCTACCATCAACAATCAAATACGCTAGAAAGTCTTATAAAAGAACTTTTTCACCGCAGTTAAAGTACCGTATCTTTTTTATCCTTTTTAAGTCAGTACTACCGTTATTATGAAATTATATGTTGTCTGAACTGTTTGTATTTATGAAAGTTAAATAAATTTCATAATACATGACAACTTTTTTTTTTTTCTAATTTGAAAAATCTTGAAAATGACCCTTAGACTGTTGACCAAATAATAAAAAAAAAAAAATCATAACCTGATAGACCCAAACAAAGATGAAATTCCTATTCAGCATACTCAAATTTCCTAAAATCATGTGTCAGACATCATTCAATAAAATACGTGTTCCCCAATGATAAAATTGTCTGAGTAAACTGACAAAAAGAACAAATAAAAATCATAATCCACAAATTTACTATAAAAAAAGAAATTCAAATTTTGTACAATTAAGAATATCCAATAAAAATTTTTTTTTCAAATTGATTCCCAAGAGAGAGAGAAATAAAACCCTACTCAAGCATTATGATAATCATTTGCATTAAAGTACACAGAGTCAGGCCTCTTATATACTTCCTTCAGATAGAAAAAAAGCCTTCTAGAGAACAAACTGTGACCAAATTTCTGAAATAAATTGAACTCAGGGGATCGAACACACAAACACTCAATTCACAAAGAATTTTCTTAAAAATAGCGACTGCAATGTTTTTTAAATAATAATAATAATTATAAATTAATAATGAAGTATGTGTACAGTAAATATAGTTAAATAAGGCAGACATAATCTTTATTCATTTTTCAGTTCCAAAATTTAAAAAAATAATATTAGTAATAATAAAAATAATGACATTATAAAAATATTCAAAATATTCATATATGTTAAAGGAAATAATTATAATTAAATAAAATAATGGTAATAATAATAACTTTTGCATTATAAAAAATGCCGTTTTTTGTTGTTGGTGTCATTATAACAATATATTATTAATAATAATAATAATATTTAAAAATAATGAACCATGCATTTTAGAATAAGTAATAATATTTATTACTAACATTATTATTATTATTATTGCTGTTACTATTGTAGAAACAATAATAATAATAATAATTATAAATATTTTTTTTTTTTTTTTTTTTTTTTTTTTTTATTTTTATTATTTTTACTATATTATTATAATAATTATTATTCTCTATTATTAATACTATTATTAATAATAATATTTAAAAATAATGAACCATGCATTTTAGAATAAGTAATAATATTTATTACTAACATTATTATTATTATTATTATTATTATTATTGTTTGTTACTATTGTAGAAATAATAATAATAATAATTATTATTACTTCTAAGATGCAAGGTACATTATTATTATTATTATTATTATTTTTTATTACTATTATATTATTATAATTATTATTATTCTCTATTATTATTAATCATTATTATTATTATTGAAAATTATTATAAATAGCTTAGTAAACCCAGAGTTGTGATAAAGTAGTATTTTACTATTAATGCTATTATTCTTATTTTAATGTTTTCATCACATAT
>SEYY01000331.1:62931-87931 GCA_009176605.1 Armadillidium nasatum
AATTTTTTTTTTTCAAACGTTATATTTTTTTACCTCTTCAAATAATAAATATATATATAATAATATATATATATTATATATATATATATATATATATATATATATATATATATATATATATATATATATATATATATATATATATATATATATATATATATATATATATATATATTCTCCCAGGAAGGGTTTTTACCTTGTCAGTGGAACCGGCATCTTTCTCCACCAGCTTTTAAAAGTCCTTCTCCCAGAGCCTTCAAAAAGAGCTTGTTTTTCTGCTCGTTGGTTTTAATGCTAGTCCTTGAGTTTTATTCAAACTCTCAGGGAGGGTTTTTACCCTTTCACTTGGGCTAGCATCGTTTTCCATCTAGCCTCTAAACACTCTCTTCTAGAGCTCTCTATAAGATCATGCTTCACGCGGAGATATGGTTTCCAATGCTGGTTCTGGAGTTGTTGCAAGCCGCTAGCATAGTGGTCACAGTGTCGGATGGCTAGTCTTTTCGACCTTGCTTTTAGTTCTCCTCACATGATCCGATCTTGTCGTCGATATTCAAACTCATGTTTTTAAATTTTAAATTCTTAATATTAACGTTGGATTTTTCAATTAAAACCAAAAGTACATTATCTTGAAAGGTTTGTTGCTCCTCTAAAGATTTTGAGAAATAATTTTATCGAATTTCATTCAATTTAATTTTTTAAAAAGGACAGAAAAATAATTAAGAAAAAAATTCTGTTCATCTCGAATAAATTTAAATAAATTTTCCAACCTTTGGAAGACAAGATCTTAAAGGCATACAAACCCTCTCTCTCTACTATCCGCAATCTTCCTTCCGATTCATCTCATTATTCTTTTCCCATCGGCTTTTAAGCACGTTCACTCCTGACGACAGTCGAATCATATATATATATATATATATATATATATATATATATATATATATATATATATATATATATATATATATATATATATATATATATATATATATATATATATATATATATATTTCACCTCAGGTGCCAAAGGCCAGAGACCTACTAAAATTTCCACCCGAGTTAGGAAAACAAACCGGAAATCTGATACAGTTAAAGGCCGACATATCCCGATACAAGGCGTTTAGAAGTGTGTAAATCATTGGAAGTTGAGAAAATAGATGTAAGACAGAGCATAGCGGTTAAATTTGGGATCAGAGAGTTGGACAGAGAAAGGATGAGAGTGTGTGGAAAGGCATGTCGCACGAGCTTTTCTCAATGGAGGAGGTATGCGAAGGGAGAGTTCAGAAAAGCAGTGTCTATTGAATAATAGCGATAATATAGGGAGAGTGACGCAGCAGTTCGACGAGCAGAAAGAGACTGGAGAGAATTAGTGTTAGTAGGAGAGTTGATAAGACGAAAATCTCTAGACTCCACCTTTTCAAGGAGAGCTGTATGAGTGGAACCACCCAACATGTGTGCTGCATACACCATACAGAGTCGAACAACACCCCTATTAAGAGCGAGCAACTGGAGTGCAAGGAGTGAAGAAATTCTGAAGGCGCCTCAGAACACCTAACTTCTCAGAAGCTTGTTTAGAAAGAGAAGTTATATGACATTTCCTAGAAAGATCACGAGAAAAAGAAACACCGAGAATATTAAGGAGAGATGAAGGTTTGTGTTGTATGTTTTCGAAGAATATATATATATATATATATATATATATATATATATATATATATATATATATATATATATATATATATATATATATATATATATATATATATATATATATATATATATATATATATATATATATATTATCTTCATCATATCCCAGGAAGGGTCTTCACCTTGTCAGTAGGTCCAGCAGCTTTTCCATCTGCTCTCAAACGTTCCTCACCTAGAGCGTTTTAAGGCCATGTTTTACTGTTCATTTTGCTGTATTATTTAAACTCCCAGGTAGGATTTTTACCTTTTCAGTGGAAATTTCTTCGTCTTACAACTTAACTCTAAACACTCTCACCCAGGGGCAACCGGGCCATCGTAAGACCATGTTTCTCAGAGTTTTGTCCAGTGCTAGTTCTGAACTTTATACAATCGTATAATGATGGACCTACTTCCTATCCCTACAGCCCTATTGCATATATATATATATATATATATATATATATATATATATATATATATATATATATATATATATATATATATATATATATATAATATATATATATATATATATATATATATATATATATATATATATATATATATATATATATATATATATATATATATATTATATATATATATATATATATATATATATATATATATATATATATATATATATATATATATATATATATATTTATATTTATATATCAAACACATGTGCTATAGACCCATAATGCTTCAGCAAAATATTTTGATATATTTTGAATTGTGTGATTTATTTATTTATTTATTTATTTAATTTATTTATTTATGCTAAATTCAAAAATAAAAGGAATAAAATAAAATAAATGTTATTTTTCATTATTCTGTACAAAAATATCGTTCAATTTTCATACATTTCTTGTATGCTTAATTAATAATTAATAATATAATAGTTTAATTAATTATTAACTAATATTAACTGTTTAATTAATAATATAATTTGAGAATCAAAATTTAAAAAATAAATAAAAAAAATAAAAAAAAAATAAAAATTTTTTAAATAGAAATTAAAAAACCGTCAACAAGTATAAATGAAATATTCGGATTTACTTAATCAGGCGTAGTTAAATTTTGATGGCGGTAAAGCGGTTGTCCCAAAAATTATTTCAAAAGAATAAAACCTTTATTTAACTATTTATTATAATGATTTATTTATTTCCTTTTTTATATTTGTGTGTGAAAGGAAAAGGAATTTGCAAAAATCTCTTTTTAATCAGAGTTGACGGAGTGTCAACCCTGGAAATTGCTGATTTTTCTATTACATATCCATAGGCCAACAAAAGTAAGGCATTATTCAAAATTTCTGTAGACCTGTCAATTAAAGACTGAATGCTATGAGCCCAATCTCTCTCTCTCTCTCTCTCTCTCTCTCTCTCTCTCTCTCTCTCTCTCTCTCTCTCTCTCTCTCTCTCTCTCTCTCTCTCTCTCTCTCTCTCTCTCTCTCTCTCTCTCTCTCTCTCTCTCTCTCTCTCTCTCTCTCTCCTCATGCATTCCTTTTATTATATAATTTGTTGTTTTTTTATATTGAATGAATTCCCTTCTGTTCCCATTGAAATTGAATAAGTTTTACAAACACACGATAGAAATGGAACAAAACAATAGAATAATAGGACACTGGAACAATAGTTCGCTTTTTATGGAACTTCCGTTTGGAAATTCTCAGGAATTCTGGTAAGAAATAGAGTACTGATACCCATCGCTCAGTGTCATTGTTAAGAAACAAACAATGCCCATCTGCCTCAGAGGTAATTTTAAATATATGATTTAATAGATATGAGAAATTTGCTTGTTATGGTTATTCTTATTGTCTCACTTATAATGCAAAATTGTAACATGAATATAGATGATATTTTAATGCAAAAAGTTTGACAAACGTTTGACATATTTTCATTAAGATATATGATGAACTGTTAATAATAATTTTTAATGTGAATGTTTGAGATACTCTTAATATGTGAATATTTGACAAACTTTTATGCAAACGTTTGATACACCCATAGTTAGGATGTTTGACCCACTCAATGCAGCGTAAGACACATTTATAATTTAGATATTTGGCGCTCTTTTAAAGAAGATATCAAAATTGCTTTTTAAAGAGTGTTTTAACTGCATAATTGCAAAAGACATTAATTAATGATTACTAAATTACTCTTTGCAAATCAACCTTTATATGACAAAACCTCAAACTAAAACTTCATGCAAAACATTTTTGTCTTCTATATATATATATATATATATATATATATATATATATATATATATATATATATATATATATATATATATATATATATATATATATATATATATATATATATATATATATATATATATATATATATAAAATATGCGGAGCATTTGACCACATTAGAAAAAAAGGGAAAAAAATAAGATTGAGAAGTATGTTCAAGTCTATTGTCTTCTCATTCTGTGGTTCTCTCCAACAGGAAAACGGAGGAACCATTGAAAAAGCGGCCAACTGCCTCGCATACAAGTTGTCAATGAGGGAGATCCTACGTGGGCCTCTTCACATTTGAAAGCCTTTCACAGTGGAATTCCAATATGGTCATTCGTAGGCCTATTTAGAAGAAAAAAAAATGCCTTTTTTTTTCTTTTTTTGTATTATAATAAAGAAATCTTTATTATATTATTAATAACCATTTATAAAATTGTAAAGGAATTTTTAGGACTCCAGTTACTAACTAAAAATGTTATTTTATTTATTTATTTTTAGTTATTATTTATTTATTTGAATATTATTTGTTGCTTATCTCAATAGGGATAATCTTAATACATCAAAGAATGTGAACTCAATCACTAATATAAATAAAAATTAATATAATATATAATATATATATATATATATATATATATATATATATATATATATATATATATATATATATATATATATATATATATATATATATATATATATATATATATATATATATATATATATATTTCACTTTTCGTACCATTTTTCTGAACATTACATTGATAAAATAGTAGTGTTATATCGATAATAAATTTTTTTTAAATATATCGATATATCGATTTTTAAAAATACATCGATATATCGATTTTTATAAATACATCGATATATAGATTTTTAAATATGTTTCATCACCAATCACGTACAAAAATGTTCCTTTGCCATGTATGTTCTTCGGTAATAATAATAAAATAAAATAAAAATTATTTTTCCAAATATTGATAAATCAGTACTACTCGAAATATCGAATATAAGATACATTGATGTCGTGAATACCTATTTACGGTGCAAAACACTTCCATAAAAAATCAAAGACATGAAATAGACTGCCCGCTAACATCTTTTCGAATAACTTCATTTTCGCAGGTTGCCAAGGCTGTTCGTAAGGCTGCCCGTTAGTCCTGAAGAGCAAGAAATAATTATACGAAAACTCATCTGCATTCTTTAGAGAAAAATTAGAATGTAAGGCTATGCTGCGAATGTGCTGGAAATTTTCATGATAGTTAGATCTGGTAGAACAACTTGCAAATTTGAAACCTAAAGTATCATCAAAGAGAACTGGGACGGAAACAATTTTATGACCTAACTGCCCTATAGCAGCTCTATCCTGAACCTTTGCAACACATTCACAACATAGCTTTCTTGATATTTTATTATCAATAGAAAGTCCAGTATAACTGAACCATTCCCAGTTATTTTGGATGAATGTTTATTGGACTAAAGACATTTTTTTCTGGACTAATTTCCAGATCGCAGAGGTGGGAGTTGAAGAGCTGACAATGGAAGCGTTCTAATCTCGGACTCTCTCTATCAATTCGAAGAGATCTGGAGGCTGTAATTTTACAGGATAAGTTTTTCAGGTTCGGGTTCCGTTTGCACTCCTTGAAAAGTTTTCTCTCAGGTGGTTCTCTTGAGAGCATTAATGTGACCACCATGGATTAGTCGGTCATCTAATAAGTTAGAACAAGTGATGCTTGACACTTTTTCAGAGAGGATCGTGCAGGAGAAGAAACACAATGCTCTCGATGTAGTGGTCTCTGGAGTAGGCAGAGACTTGTGTTTGGGGACGTGGATTTCTGTGTGTAATTTCAGCATATCCTGGGGGCAATGGTTAATCGGAAATCAATAATTTTGAGTGAGGAGAGCTTTTATTTTTTCAATGTCACCATTGGTTGATGTAAAATAGTAGGAGACGAACTGGTTGAACATTTGTGGATATGAAATTCCTGGTGCTAAATGATCGTGCGGAGGATTCTCCTTATTTTGGACTGTAGTAGTACCCTCAGAGAATAGAAAGTCTACCTTTTGAATTTAACAATAAGTTTAAAAAGCTAACTTTCCCTGACTTTTGGAAGGAGATTGAGAAAAGTAGGAAGGGGTTCTGTTTGCTGGCATGGGTGACCTTTTTGTGGGCAGACGTCGATTGCGTACTCATTATGTAGCTAGTAAATTTCAACCCTAACTCTGGTTGATGTAAAAGAAATACTGAAATAACAATAGCAGAAGAAGAATTCTGAAAATTCGGTTTGTTCTTCTGAGATGGGAACCTGAAGAAATTTCTTCTTTTTCCTTAAAGGAGAAAATCGTTCCTTTAGAAGTGTCTGAACATATAAGGATGTCAAGTTCAATAGGAAAGACCTTTGTATTTTGGTGGTAGCTTTAACGAACAAAGACTCATTGAGCATTAACTGGTGAAGAGCCTTGTACCCCGAGGGGCTTCTCAAGTTCGTTTAATAAGTTGTATTTACTAAGTTCCCATCAGTAGTTTAAATATGGTAAAGATGTTTCCGATATTCCCGATGGAGGGACAGTGTGAAAATAATTAATAACAGCTGTACGACGACTATTTCCAGATTTCATTCAGCAGCAAAATATCTATTATCCTACCTAATTTAAAAAAAAAATAAATATTTCACAGATGATCATCACAAACAAACCTTACTTAAGCTGAACTACAGACATGTAAAACAAGCCCAAATCAAAACATTCTCTCTCTCATAATGTATATATATATATATATATATATATATATATATATATATATATATATATATATATATATATATATATATATATATATATATATATATATATATATATATATATATATATATATATATATATATATATATATATATATATATATATATATATATATATATATATATATATATATATATATATATATATATATATATATATATATATATATATATATATATATATATATATATATATATTGGTATGAATAGTCTGGGGCATGATATCGTAGGCAGTATAAATGCCTCTGATGATGGATCGCATCAATTGTGATTATGCAGTGCTCTGCAAGGGGGGAAATGGAATGAGATTTCGGATTACTTGCAACGAGAGATCAGAGAAAAATAATCTCTAAACTATATAGCAATGGCAACTGAAAGATTTGGAATTTGATGATGCTAAGAGAGAGAGAGAGAGAGAGAGAGAGAGAGAGAGAGAGAGAGAGAGAGAGAGAGAGAGAGAGAGAGAGAGAGAGATATTACGATTTTTTTTGCATATATATATATATATATATATATATATATATATATATATATATATATATATATATATATATATATATATATATATATATATATATATATATATATATATATATATATATATATATATATAATTCATAAAAAATGTTTGAGATCCCTGCTGGTGCCACATGGCATTTTTCCTGGGGTGTTCATGGGTAAAGGAGCAACCAATCAAAGTCAATAAACACCAACAATTGAATTTGCTTAAATTTAGCTATAATAAGACGAAAAATAATTTTAACCATCCTGGGATAGAACCACTGCCAGCAGCGTCGCCGCTCAACAATCTACTCTGCTGACGAATACAAACTCACCTCTCCAAAAGGTACTTAGTTCACCTCAGAGATATTTCGAAAATGTTCTTTCGTAGCGAGATGAAGTGAATTGTTAGAAAATGCTCTATTCATTATTTAGCTGCGACGCTGATGATATTGGTTCGAGCCTTGGTGTTAGTAAAGCTTTTCTCCGTATATATATATATATATATATATATATATATATATATATATATATATATATATATATATATATATATATATATATATATATATATATATATATATATATATATATTATATATATATATATATATATATATATATATATATATAATATATATATATATATATATATATATATATATATATATATATATATATATATATATATATATATATATATATATATATATATATATTGAAAATTTGGAAGCAATGTGAAGCTCAAAAAGTTTTATATTGTTTTAATTAATATTTTTTACCAAGAGTCTGACAGAGACAGACAGAGAGACGAACTAAGGGAACGGTAGATACAAGGGGGAGTTGGGGGGGGGGAGATGATGTGGGAGGGATAAATGATAAAAGTTTCCTCCATTATAGGTGAGCAGAGTAGACGTTTCGTGCACACACTGTCCCCTCTCAAGCTTCTCTTCAACCAATCCTCAATTATATTGTCAACATAAATATTAAAGATTAAGATCTATCTGAATATTAAGAGGGATTTTTTTTTTTTTTAATTAAGTTTAATTCCTGTTTTGTTTTGTTTTTTTTTGTTTTTGTTTTTTTCGGGGGTTTATTTATAGTGTCTTAAAATAAATTCTATTTTATATGCATTAACAATCTTATAATAGACAATTCCGATGTAAATAAGAAAATATAATGAATGAAAAAAAAAAAAAAAAAAAAAAGCCAAACTTATTTTTATCATTGGGTAAGCAAGTGTTGTTGTATTTTTGAGACAAATGAAAGGGTAGTTGGAGGCTTCACATATACCAATCGGAATAGGAAGCCATAAACCAATATAAATTCTAAACATTTTAATAGAATAAAACATTTATATAATAAATGAAATTACAAAAAAAGAAGGTATAGAATAAGACAATGCTTCGAAGTACGTTGAGACAATCAATTCATTTCTGGAAATGCTAAAGACATCATTGTTTATTCATAATTTTTAAAAGGTTCACCTCTCTCTTTCTCTCTTTCTTCCTTTCTCTCTCTCTCTCTCTCTCTCTCTCTCTCTCTCTCTCTCTCTCTCTCTCTCTCTCTCTCCCTCTCTCACGACACACACACAAGCACCTTTTTTAAGCAACTCTTTTTCTGCGTAATTTTGTCTTTGAAAAATTTTAAACTCGTTCTTTTTATATTTTAATAGATCCGCGTCACCCTGTGAAAGAACTTAATAATCCGTCTTTGTCAGAGGTAACCCCGACCTTCAAGAAGTGTGTCTGAACCGTTTAAAGTTTAATCAATAAGGTTGGCCTTTGAGGAAAAGCCGAAGAAATGTCACGCAGAAGGGGCTAATTGAAAAAGATGCCTTTAGATAAGACTCTCATTACTCATGCCGAAACAATGTATTGTTTTCATTGTTTCTAATCTTTTTTATTATTATCATTATTTATATTTTCTTTCTTATTCCTACTTTTTTTTCGTTATCGATTTTAGTGCCTAATAATATTAATGATAACAGTAATAATAATAATAATAATAATAATAATAGTAATAATAATAATAATAATAATAATAATGATATATTAAAAATAATAATATTAATAATAATAATAATAATAATGATAATAATAATAATAATGATATATTAAAAATAAAAATAATAATAATAATAATAATAATAAAAATAATCTTCTTTTAAGTCTTCTTCTTTTTCTTCTTCTTCTTCTTCTTCTTCTTCTTCTTCTTCTTCTTCTTCTTCTTCTTCTTATCAAATATTTGAGTGAAGCAAGAGACTTGTTTAGGTTCATTTAAAAGTACTGGGAGAGATCGTGTCCTTTTTCGCCACCCACTGATTCCATTTCTGACGATTCGCGTGATACCGGATAAATAAAAAGAAAGAAAAAGAAAAAAAAAAAACTTCAAATAAAAAGAAAGAAAAAGAAAAAAACTTCAAATAAAAAGAAATAAAAAGAAAGAAAAACTTCAAATAAAAAGAAAGAAAAAATATCTTCAAATAAAAAGAAAAAGAACTTTTCAAATAAAAAGAAAAAAACTTTTCAAATAAAAAGAAAGATCAAAACTTTAAATAAAAAGAAAAACTTTTTAAATAAAAAGAAAGAAAAAGTTTTCCAAATAAAAAAAAAAAAATTTTCAAATAAAAAGAAAAAAAATTTCAAATAAAAAGAAAGAAAAGAAAATTATCTTCGAGTCCATTTTCTTATTTTATTTTTTACTTAACGTTGATGACATATTTGAATTAGAAAATAAATAAATAAATATAAAAATAAAATATAATAAATATATATATATATATATATATATATATATATATATATATATATATATATATATATATATATATATATATATATATATATATATATATATATATATATATATATATATATATATATATATATATATATATATATATATATATTATTTACTCCCTTGTGTGAAAAAGAAAGGGGCGTATGAAATCTATGACTGAACTTGAGAAAACTTTTTAAAGACAAATCAAAAGCCGACATACACCGTTACAAGGTGTTTGAATGATTTTTTTTTTTTTTTTTTTTGACTAAAATGTTTTCCTCAGCATAATTGACTGAACGTCGAAGCAAATCACAAAACCTCTCATCAGAGGAGGAGTTCTGTGATTAAAGATAGTATAAAGGTAGTGAGGCATTATATCTTCCATTCCTCCAGTTCCCACTCTTTCAAGAAACATAGTACGAGTGAATCAATCTCGAGGGGGGCGGGGAGGGCGGCGACGAGTGAAAGTAATTTAGAATTCCTAACCTTTAGAAAGTTTGTTTAAGAAGAGAATCAATGTGAACTTCTTAAGAAGGATTACAAGAAAAGGAAGTGCAAAGATTATCTAGAACAGATTAAAGTTTAAGTTGTAGGGTGTTGAAGTTGTTTGAAAATTTATGTCGAATAGACAGTTAAAGAGAGTGAGTTTTTGAAGTTTTGAAAACAATTACTTTTTTTCTCTGCCCAGAAGTTAGAAATGAGAGTAAGGTTATGGTTAATTTTTCCCAATCATACAATCATACACAGATAATCAAAATTTCTTCCAATGTGGAAGAAATGTGGCTGTCCAAGCTGAGCTGTACGAAATCTGTTTCGTTGAATGAAGAACAATATTTTTATGGTTAAGAAATTCAGAGAAAATGTTTGAACCAATTTTCATTCAATAATTTCGTCAGATTTTTTAAGCAAAAATTTATCTCCGTATCTGTTAAAACGAAAATTAATATCTTCACATGTTCAAATTGAGTTCTTAAAACTGAAGATATTTTTCATTTAATAAAAAAAAAAAAATAAAAAAAAAAAAAAAAAAAAAAAAAAAAAAACATTCATTGTCTGACTGTCGTCTTCAAACTCGCTCCTCACTCTTCAGATTATGAAATAAAATCATAAATTATAGAAATATGTTTTACCTGTTTATGTAAATTTTATTTTCATTGCACTTATTGAAGTACAAAATTTCATCTATTGAAGAAAATTGTTTATCACACAAATGACAATTTCTGAAGAAATAAAATTTCTTCATAAGACGACTTTTTGATTCTCTGTGTAATGCGTGTGATACATTTTGAAATTAAGAGTTAACTAAGGGTGAAGTCATAGAGGAAAGAGGGGTTAGGTGATGAATGGGTTCTTAATGAATAGCAGAGTAGAGATAGAAAAGAACCTTGAGTGACACCACAATTATTAGGTTTAAAGGATGAACGGTGGTCATCTTCAACAATTGCAATAGAACCATCGGAATGGAAATAAGAAGGAGTGAATGCCAAAAAGAGAAGAAAAGATATATACCTAAAGAGAAACGCTTAGAAAGATAAGACTTTAACGAAGAACGGTGGTCACCGACTGGAAAGGATGGAAATCAGAGAGAAAAGGCCACACAGAGAAAAATAAATACCAAAGTAGGGAAGTTTCGAAAGATAAGATTTTATAAAGAGCTCTATCGAAAGTTTTCAATGTATTCATTTCCAGAGCAAATATTCACAAATTTCCGAAGAGCAGAGAGAACCAAGGCCAAGAATCAGTAAGAACGAAGATCAAGAATCAGTAAGAACGAAGATCAAGAATCAGTAAGAACGAAGATCAAGAATCAGTAAGAACGAAGATCAAGAATGAGTAAGAACGAAGATCAAGAATCAGAAAGAATCAAGTCCAAGAATCAGGGAGAACAAAAACTAAGAATCGGAAAGAACCAAAGATCAAGAATCAGTAAGAACGAAGATCAAGAATCAGAAAGAACCAAAGCCAAGAATCAGATAGAACGAAGATCAAGAATCAGGGAGAAGAAGACCAAGAATCAGAAAAAACCAAGATCAAGAATCAGGGATAACGAAGATTAGATTAAAAGATTTAAGTTCTTCCAAACCTTTCTGCGAAGGAAAAGTTCCAACATTTTAGAAAGAACAGATGGAAAAGGACACCATGATTCGACACGAGTTTAAAGAGAGCAAGATTCCAGTAGGAAGAGACCGTCGACGAAACACTACTAAGGCAAGGTGCAAACTAGGAAGCGAGAAAACTTAGAAGCAAGAATTTCGAGGACCACAGTACTCATACCCTTTGGAGCATTCTCTTTCTTAGGATATATATATATATATATATATATATATATATATATATATATATATATATATATATATATATATATATATATATATATATATATATATATATATATATATATATATATATATGTCTGAAGATCTGAAGAGGGAAGCGAGTCACAGTCTTCCGTAACGTGACAGTTGTTTTAACCTTCTACTTTTGTTATGTCTTTTTTACTTCAATTGTTATTCCTGTTTTAGTGTTTTATATTTTATTATTTTATTAAAAGTGGTTTTAAAATTTACGTTATATATATATATATATATATATATATATATATATATATATATATATATATATATATATATATATATATATATATATATATATATATATATATATATATATATATATATATATATCCTCCAATGGACAAAGGTCGAAGGTCTACCAATTTCCACCGGAGCTGGGAAAATAAGAGATCTTGGTGATTAAAGGACGACATGTCCCCAGATACACAGTTCTTGAAAGTGTGCAAGTCAAAGGAAGTTGGAAAAACAGGTAAAGGGAGTGTGTTTCAGACTTTACCAGTAGAGTGCATGAATGAATCGGTTAAGTCTGAGGTCAGAGAGTTGGACAGAGAAAGGAGAATCTATAGAGAGGCGTGTTGCAAGAGCTCTTCTCATAGGAGGAGGTATGAGACTGGAGAGTTCAAAAGAGCAATGTCCGTTCTAATAGCGATAGCGTAGAGAGACTGACGCAACAATTTGAAGAGCAGAAAGAGATTGGAGAGAATTAGTGAGAGCGGGAAAGTTGATGAGACGAAAGGCTTTAGACTCCACCTTTTCAAGGAGAGGTATATGACTGGAACCGCCTTAGATGACGTACTCCATACAGCGACGAACAAAGCACCTATACAGAACAAGCAACTGGGGTGGCGCGAAAAAATTACGAAGGCGCCTCAGAGCACCCAACTTGTTAAGAAAAAGAATTAATGTGTTGTTTCCAAGAAAGATCATACGAAATAAAAACACCGAGAATATTTAAAATAGATAAAGCTTGTGTGGAAGATTGTTTCGAGTAGAGAGATGGAGGAATTGAGCATTTGAGGCACTGAAAAAAAAACATATTTTCTCTGCCCAATTCGAAATACGAGAAAGATCAGAGGTAGGTTGCTCCAAGGTCACCATTCACTTCAATTCACTTCTGTTGGGAGGGGGGGGGATCTTTAAAAAAGGAAAGGAGTAAAAAGGGTGGAGTCATCAGCATAGGAATGGATAGGAGATGAAGTAATAGAGAGTAAATCAATAATGAAAAGCAGAAAAAGTGGTGGGGATAGGACAGAACCCTGTGGAACAGCACTGTTAATAGATTTAAAGGATTAACGGTAACCGTCTACAACAGCTCCTAAAGAACAACCAAAAGGAAATCAGAAATAAAGATCACAGGGAGAAGGATAGATACCGAAAGAGGAAAGTTTAGAAATTAAAGATTTGTGTCAGACTCTATCGAAGACTTTCGATATGTAAAGCGCGACAGCAAAAGATTCACTGAAATGCGGAAAAGCGGAGGACCAAGTGTCTGAGAAAAGGAAAACAAAAACCATACGGCGATCAGAGATAAGATTAGAAGAATTGAGATGCTTCCAAATCTTCCTGTTAAGGATAGATTCGAAAACTTTAGGGAGAACGAAGGTCAAAGAAAAGAGACGATAGTTTGAGAGTCGAGAGAGATCCCCCTTCTTCGTAACAGGCTGAATGAGCACACGTTTCCAGCAAGATGGGAAGACTGAAGTAGAAAACAGAGACGAAATTGTTTACCAAGGCAGGATGCAAGCTCAGAAGCACAAGTTTTGAGAATCACAGGAGGAACACCATCAGGACCGTAAGCTTTCTCTAGTATTAAGATGAGAGGGCAGAAATGACATCTTTAGAATAAATAACAATTTTAGGTATAAATGAGTTGGAGGGAGTTGGAGGGAGTTGAAGGAAGACGAATTGTACCAGAATCGACTAAAATTTAATTTGAGGCAAATGTTTGAGGGAAGAGTTCAACTTTAGTAGAAGGTAAAATGGAAGTTGTGCCATCAGAAGAAACTAAAGGAGGGAAAGAGGAAGAAGCAAAGTTAGAGTTGACATTTTTTTTGCAAAATTCCAGAAAGAGCGTGATTAAGAGGAACCAGAAAATTATTGCATATTCTACAGAGAAAATAGTTTTTGGTGATGTGGAGGATAAATTTTGCACCATTCCGGGATGAAAAATAAGTTACATGAGTTTCTGGAGCTAGAAGACGTCTGTAATCTCTGAAGGCAGCATCTCTGCGTCGGATAGCACGAGGACAAGCAGAGTTAAACCAATGTTTTTTATGTTTAGTAGAAGGGAAAAAGAATATGAAATGTACGCCTCAATGCCATAGAGAATAACCTCTGTAATGTGTTCTGCACATTCCGAGAGACTCCATGGAAAATCAAAGAAGTACGTCCGCAAGTCCGACCAAATTGCGGCACCGAAATGCCACAAGCCTTTCCTGGCAATAGGCTGAAGTCTTTCCTGCGGAAGACTTGAAAAGTTAAAAGAGGATACAGTGATAAGAAAGTGATCGGAGGAAACCAGAGATGGATAGAGTTTAAAAGTATAAGGAGATAAGTAGAAGTTAGAAAAAGGTCTAGAATGTTGGATTCATATCCAAGGCGATCAGTGATACAAGTAGGGAGCTGCATCAACAGCTCAAAGTCGTTTTGGATAGCCGGAATGGAAAGTACATTCATCAGCTGTATCATGAGAACTAGAAGAAAGCCATTGGCGGTGGTGAACATTGTAATCACCTAATATGATGATTTCAGAGAAAGGAGAAGAAGAGAGAATGTGCTCTATTTTGGAGTTTAAATAGTCGAAGAATTTAGGATAGTCAGTAGAATTAGGAGATAAATAAACAGAACAAATGAATTTAGTCGTAGAATGGACAAGAGAGCTTAAGCTACAAAGTGGAAAATTCGGAAGATTCTAAATTAGAGACAAGAGAACAAACAACATCGATCACGTATGCACAACAACAGCCTTTAGAATATTTATTATTATTATTATTATTATTATTATTATTATTATATTATTATTATTATTTTATTATTTTTATTTTTTTTATTATTTTTATATTTTTTTATATAATACAAATAATTTCATTGTATAAAAGGTTTTTCAATGTTTTCGTTCACTATATATATATATATATATATATATATATATATATATATATATATATATATATATATATATATATATATATATATATATATATATATATATATATATATATATATATATATATATATATATATATATATATAGAGAGAGAGAGAGAGAGAGAGAGAGAGAGAGATAGCTTCTTTCTTAGTGAACCTTAATCTAATTAGAAAGGTTAAAGCCAATAAATACCAAGGGATTCCACATACCTATTTAATACAGTGTAAACGTTTAACAATGTATCTCGGTCCATCTTCAGCACAAACTAAATTTTAGAAGTTTCTATTATAAAATATAATCAAAATATAAATTCATTAATTATATACAAGGTATTTAAAATAAAAATAATAATTGCAATAAAATAATAAAAATAAAGTAATAATGTTGATATTGAAATAACATAAATTAAAATAAAAAGACTGGACTATCTTGGGGAAAAAGGACTTCATCATTGTGTGAAAAGAACAGTAGAAGAAGCTTGATCATTTAAGTAAGGATAATGAGTTTCTATATATCAAACTCCAATATCCTACGACCAAGAGGGAAGACGCATGTTGAAGGATAGAGAAATTAGAAGAAGAAAAAGAATGGTTATCTCCACGGTCTTTTATGGCAGAGTGTTCAGGAGAGCAAAGTGGAAGGGCAGTTCTAAAGGAAACTCCTCTTTGTTTATCAATCCTCGTTTTTAAATGAAGGCCAGTTTGGCCTTCATACGCCGCATTACGGCTGGCACATTTAAATAAATAACTTAATGAGGACCTGAGAAGCATTGGGTGAGATTCCTTGTGTCTGAAGAAAGTATGAATTGAGAGGGAGTTATAACTTATAAGAAAGAACTGGCATTGGTGGTATTTAGCTTCAAGTATTGTATAGTAAGAATATTTCTATTAAGTTGAGATGTAAGCGATCCTATATAAAGAAGTTTAAGAATATTTCTTGTTTATTTACAGTATAGGAAAATGATTAGGAGTGGGTCTGAAGATATTAGTGAGAAAATCGTTAATACTTTTTTCCACTTGGAACTTTGGGAATAAATTAAAATATATTAAAATATAAGTATATATATATATATATATATATATATATATATATATATATATATATATATATATATATATATATATATATATATATATATATATATATATATATATATAATATATATATATATATATATATATATATATATATATATATATATATATATATATATATATATATATAATATATATATATATATATATATATATATATATATATATATATATATATATATATATATATATATATATATATATATATATATATATATATATATATATATATATATATATATATATATATATATATATATATAATATATAATATATATATATATATATATATATATATATATATATATATATATATATATATATATATATATAATATATATATATATATATATATATATATATATATATATATATATATATATATATATATATATATATATATATATATATATATATATATATATATATATATATATATATATATATATATATATATATATATATATATATATATATATTATAATTTTTTGTCATTGAGATCCATATTATAATTTAAGATTATTAATTTTATTTTTAGCGATATTATTAATTATGTAAATTATAAAAATATAATTTATAATAAACAAAGGCTATAATTTTGGAAACGATTTTATTCGTTCGATTTTTAATTCCAATTTTGATCAATATTAATTATAATAATAATAATCATAACAATTTATAATACTACTAATATTAATAAAGATAAGAATAGTAATAATAATAATAATAATAATAATAATATAATAATGATAATAATAATAATAATAATAATAAAAATTAAAATAACAATAATAATAATAATAACAATAACGATAATAATAATAATAATAATAATAATAATATAATAACTAATAAAAATAATAATTATAATTAAAATCGTAATAATAATAATAATAATAATAATAATAATAATAATAATAATAATAGCATAATGAAGATAATAATAATAATAATAACAATAATAATAATAATAATAATAATAATAATAATAATAATAATAATTTAATAATTTTTTTAATTTTAATAATAATAATAATAATATATAATAATAATAATAATAATAATAATAATAATAATAATAATAATAATAATAATAATAATAATAATAATAATAATAATAATAATAATAATAATAATAATAATAACAAGCTCATGTGCGTATCCCAAAGGGATACGCAAATGTTCTTGCTGACAGTTAAATTTTATTATAAAATTTTATAATAAAAATAATAAAATTATTATTAAAATATTTTGTGAAGCAATATTTATTTAAATAAAAAATAAAATTATTATTTTTAATATAATTTTTATTATTATTATTTATTATTTATTTAAAGAAATTTAATAAAATTATTTGGTGAAGCAACATATCTATTTGGTGAAGCAACTTAATAGTGTACCGCGCAAAATGCACTTAGGCCAAAAATGAACGGAATAATAATAATAAGATATGGATAATAATAATTACGAATTTACTCACATTCGAAATGTATATAAATCTGTCTGATATAATAAAGAATATATATATATATATATATATATATATATATATATATATTATATATATATATATATATATATATATATATATATATATATATATATATATATATATATATATATATATATATATATATATATATATATATATATATATCAGTCGGTTCACCCTCTCTCTCTAGTTTCTTAGATCGTTGCTCCTCCTCAGCTCATCCAGGTCAGGTAATCCATATTTCTCAAGCACCTCCTCCACCTCATCTTTCCACCTCCTAATAGGTCTTCCTCTCGGTGTTCTTTCCTCCGGTCTTCACTCTCAACACCTCTTCACCACCCTTTGGTCATGCATTCTTTCCAGGTGACCCAGCCACCTTAGTTGAGCCATTCCTTTATTATTTATGATAGGGCATATCCCCACCCTTTTTCTAATTTGCTCATTTCTCACCATTATCACATCTACTCTCTAGTATTGTCCTGTGGAGTCTCATTTCAACGCCCTGGATCCTGCTTCTTGATTTCGTGTTTGTCGTCCAACACTCTGCTCCATTCATCAATATCGGTGTCAAATTGGTCTTTACCTGTAAAGGTACGTTCGCATCCTTCAGCATCTACCATATTTGCTAATTCTCTCTGTGATGTTGCTGTCACACCTCCTCCTCTCTCGAATACACTTCCATGATACTTAACAGATTCAACCTCTTCTATCCTCTATCGATCTGAATGTTTTGATCTTCCTCATCTCTCTCTCCTCAGGATCAAGTTTTGTCCTTATTTACCCCCAAACTAACCACTTCATAACACTCATTCCATTTACTTAACCCTGTCACTACATCTTCTCTATCAAAACTGCAGAACTCAATATCGTCTGCATGTGGAAAAATATCATAATCTGCATCTCCTTCCCACTGATCCTGAAATCTCTGAATAATCTTGTCTTTTTAAGCAACGAAGAGCACAGGTCACAACACACTACCTTGTTTCACTTCAAACCATCTTTCATTTTCGTGTGCATGGACAGAACTGGTACAGACTCTTGACTGCTCTCAACATTCTACCTGATATTCCGTAATCTATTTCCAAACACCTTCACAAATTACTATAGGGTACCGAATCAAAAACCTTTTGCAAATCTATAAAAGCTACATTTACTCCGATGTTATATGCCCATGTTTTCTCAACTGTTTGTCTCAAGCCAAAGATAAGATCGATTGTTCCTCTAATGTATTTAAACTGTTGCTCCTCACCTAGCTGTTCCACAATTCTTTCCCTCAATTTCTTTTTCTATCATTCTTTCATAAACCTTTATTATATTGTTTATTAATGATATACCCCTATAATTTGAAAATATTCCAGAATTTAATTTGCCTCTACATATTGGAAATAACTGTCTTTCCCCATTTTTACGGCACTTGACCCCTACACCAATATATCTTCAGTAATCCCAATATATATGTTTTCAGTTTGTTCGCCTGAACTTTTTATCAACTCTATTCCTATTACATCCCCTTCTGGAGTTTTACCGTTTTTCATTTTGGCAAACGCCAAATCAAACTCTTCCTTAGTAAACTAGTCTTCCTCCTCATTCATTTCCTGAAACTCCTCTCCCTTCTCTCCTCTTGATTTTCTCCTTCCTGTTCCACATTCATCAAAGATTCAAAATACTCTGTCCTTCTTTCGTTAATTTCTCTTGATGTCACCAACACTTCACCTTGTGCATTTTTTATGTTGTTCACTTTGGTTTTATCTTTCCTGTATGATTTTGATAGTTCATACATCAAGGATCTATTCAATCTGAGGTCTTCCTCTAACCTTTTCTCCAACATCCTCCAGCTCTCCCTCTCAGTTCTTTTCTTCACTGCTTTTGCTTCATTTCTGGCCAGCAAATATTCCATTCTAGATTCTGAAATTCTCATTCTCAACCATTCCCTTATCCTTTAGATCTTCTGTTTTACTGATCTATTCACTTCCATGGTCCACCAAAGTATCTCCCTTTTTCTTCCACCACCCTTCCGTTCTTCTACCAACACCTCTACCTCCACCTCTTTTAAACATCTCTCAATCTCTGTCCATGTGCTGTCTCTTTCATCCTCCAACTCATTCATGTGCTCATACTCAGCACTTATATCATGCATTTTAAAGATATATATATATATATATATATATATATATATATATATATATATATATATATATATATATATATATATATATATATATATATATATATATATATATATATATATATATATATATATATATATATATATATATATTATTTATATTATTAATATTAATAATAAATTAATAAATAATAAAAAATATTATAATTAACAATTTATAAAATATTATATATTATATATATATAATATATATATATATATATATATATATATATATATATATATATATATATATATATATATATATATATATATATATATATATATATATATATATATATATATATATATATATATATATATATGACTTTAAAAGAGAAATGTATATTTATATACAATATTTAAATTTTGTATATTTTAACAGGATAATTATTTGTATTTTAAATACATTTTTAACATATTAAGGTGTGTTTCACTTTTGAACCGTCTTTCTCAAAACACACATCTTCCCTTACCTTCTCCCTTCCCCCTTCCCTTCCCCCACTTTCTCATAAGATTAGGGATTAGAACCCCCCTCCCCTCCTAGTCTGTGGAGTCTTTCCCAATTATGTTATAATTTATTATTTGCGCCTGTCAATTTGATATATATATATATATATATATATATATATATATATATATATATATATATATATATATATATATATATATATATATATATATATATATATATATATATATATATATATATATATATATATATATATATATATATATATATATATATATATATATATATATATATATATATATATATATATATATACCACTAAAAAATAATAAAGTCAACGTTTCAACCCCGGAACAAAAGAGCCTCATCAGGTTGAAAATTTTTCCATATTATGTTTTATTGGTTTTAATGTTATATATATATATATATATATATATATATATATATATATATATATATATATATATATATATATATATATATATATATATATATATATATATATATATATATATTGTAATAATCAGAAGAATAAAAAGGAAACCATCCAATCAACAGAAGACTAATTTCATTGATTTAAATCATTTTATTTAATGTTCTTTTTTATTTTTATTTTTTTATCTATTTTATTTTTTTATTTATTTTATTTTATTTTTTTTTGAGTTTTTACTTTAAAAGATTATTTTGTTTTCACAATTTCTCATCATCATTCTCAGAATGTGGAAATGAAGAAGGTTTTGAAAATGTGTTTCAGAGGTTTAATAAATTCTTAAATGAAGTTTCGTGTTTCAATTGCTCTATGTCAGTGGTTCCCAACTTGAGTGTAGAGAAACAGAGGAACTCCGCAGACAGGTAACAAAGAGTGTCGTACTCATTGATCCAATGGGACGTAGATAGTGACCATGGATCCCACAGACGGTGTTCAAAGGACAGCAGATAGTGACCGAGGGTATCGCAGACAGTAACCCAAGAAAGGTTTTTTTATGGTTTTCAATCCCTTTATTTGACTAATCGATATAATCTTCCATACAATTACGATATCTTCGAAAACATACAACTCAAACATTCCTATATGCTTAACATTCTCTACATCTTCTTTTCACATAATCTTTCTTGCAAGACAATAATCACAAATCAAAACCCTAAAGCCCCTAGATTCAACTCTTTCTAGGAAAATTGTTTGCATATAATCACCCCAGATATGCAATGTATGCTCTATGGTAACGCAAAACAACACCCCTATCCCGAGCAAGTAGCTGGGGTGGTGTCAAGTTCATAAAACACCTTAGAACAAACATCATTTAGAACAAACATCATTTTACCTCCTTTTACATATATATATATATATATATATATATATATATATATATATATAATATATATATATATATATATATATATAATATATATATATATATATATATATATATTATATATATATATATATATATATATATATATATATATATATATATATATATATATATATATATATATATATATATATATATATATATATATATATATATTCGTGAGAATATTTTTCAAAATTTTGAATGTTTGAAGAGAATTTCGAAATGTCATTTCAAAGAAAGAAAAAAAAACTAAACATAAAAATGTGAATAAATAAATAAATAAAATAGAGAGAGAGATAGTAGATAGATACATACATATATACATACATACATACGTAAATAGATAGACAGATAAATAGATATATAGAAATATAGATAGATAGATAGATAGATATATAGATAGATAGAATGGGTTGGCATTTGTAAGGGTGAACTAAGAAAACAAAAATAATTGATGAGAAAATTTTGAAGAAAAACATTACTTCCCCTCAATTCTTGAACCCCATGCACCCCTATCACCCCTCGAATACCATTTGTATCCCCGGAGGGAACCCCTGATCTTCATAGTACTCTTTGGTAGATGGAAAGGTCAAAATCGATGTATTTTTAGTGGTAAAAGATTAATTAGTTATAAGAAAGGTTAGACCCATAATTCGGACTGTCTATATCTTATTTATTTCAGATTCTTATTTATTAACATTGTTATTTTAAGTACCTTCACGCTCCCATATATATATATATATATATATATATATATATATATATATATATATATATATATATATATATATATATATATATATATATATATATATATATATATATATATATATATATATATATATATATATATATATATAATAAGCTCTGGTGGTAAAAGGCAAGAAACCTGCCTATAATTAGGGGGAGGGGGGGAAAGAGTCTTATTAATATGATTTATAGTGTGCAAGTCGATGAAGTAGGGAAAATGGAAGAAGGAAGGGTGTTCCATATTTTTTCCAGTAGGTTACATGCAAGCATGAGCATAGCGGTTAAGTCATATGTCAGAGAGTTGACAAGAGAATGAATGACACTTTATGGAAATACGAGTGGCACGAGCCCTCATCAGAGGAGGGAGAATGTGACAAAAGATTTCAGAAGAGTAGTTTCCACTGTTTAAGCGATATTGTATGTAGTATAGAGCAACACTTCAGTGACCTAAGATAGAATGGGAGAGTCAGTGAAATCAGGAGAATTGAAAGTAGAAAAACCCTAGACTCCACCTTTCAAGGAAAGATGTATGCAAACAATACCCCTATCCTGAGGAAGCAACTGAGGTGGTCCTTAAAAGCGTCTAAAAAAAACTTCTTTTAAGTTTCTTTAGAGAGGTATATAAACTGGTTCCTAAACTATTAGTCACGAGAAAGAGAAATATACCTTAAAAAAAATAAAAATAAAAATAAAAATAAAAAAATAAAAATAAAAATAAAAATAAAAATAAAAAATAAAATAAATTTGAATTTTTGAGTTATCGAAGGCGTTGTAGGTGTTCGAAGATTAAGGCAAGTAGATATGTGAAAGAAGTGAGTTTTGGGGGCATTGAAGACAACCATATTTTCTTTGACTCGACTAGAGGTATGAAGAGGATCAGGAATCAGTTACCCCAAAGACACTTTCCAATAATTAGTGTTTGCTAAAGTGGGACCTCGTTTCCAGTTGAAAGCTGAAATAGAGAGGAGAGTCGTGGGTATAAAAGCGCACAGGATATGAAGTGATTGATAGAAGATTTTTAAGTGAATAAAAGAAACAAATTTTGAGACAGATGAGGACCTTGAGGAACACAATGAACGGTGGTCGTCTGTAACAAAGATAGAGAGACCAAAACAGGAATTCAGGGAGAAGTGGAATACTCCTTTGTAGTGACGTACTGGTGATCCGAGATAAAATTAGAAGATTTTTGATGTTTCAAAATCTTCCTGTTAAGGATACATTTGAAAATTTTGAAAATATCAGAGGGTAAATGCTATAGAACGACAGTTT
The DNA here is from genome assembly GCA_009176605.1 of Armadillidium nasatum. Lineage (NCBI taxonomy): Eukaryota > Metazoa > Arthropoda > Malacostraca > Isopoda > Armadillidiidae > Armadillidium > Armadillidium nasatum. Next base: position 87,049 of record SEYY01000331.1, read on the forward strand.
ATGTACTGTAAAAAGACCCCATCTTTCGAAGCTTCCAGCAGACAGGAAAAAAGGAAGATGGAAGGCAGAGACATAGTTCATTTAATCAGAGTAAAAGGAGGAATACCGTCGGAACTATACCCCTACTTAGTGTATGGCTAAGAGAATGCAAAATTTTAAATTTTCAGAAAAAAAATTACAATATTTGTCATAAATGTTGGGGAAAATGGAGAAGGAGGTTAGAATAAGGTAGTGGTAGGAAAGAGGGAGAAACAAAGCTAGAGTTAATATTTTTGGCAAAATAACTGAAAGTATGAAGAAGAGAAACTAGAAAGCTAACAATTGCATTTTATTGTCATGGAAGAAAAGTACCAACTCAATTCAGACCAGTTTGCAGAACTCCAAAAACAGTTTCCTCACCTAAGGCATGGGTTCCTTTTCTCCTTTCTGAAGATTGAAAAGATGGGGCAAAAAACAGAGATAAAATGATCAGAGAAATCCTGACGAAGGAAAAGTTTAACAGTTTAAAGAGGCTTAAAGATTTAAAGTTTAATGAAAAGGTTTAAGCAATAATTAAACAGAGTAAGGAGCTGCACGATCTGCTCAAGGATATTATGAATGAAAATATGATAAGCAATTTCATTATCTGGATACTGATAACTAGAGGAAATCATCCAAAAAGTACGATTCCGTAGAAAGAGAAAGGCAAGAGATTATTTTCTATTTTGTGTTTAGATGGGAGAAGAATTTAGGATAATCATAAAACTAGGAGACATATAAACATAACAGGTTGACTTAACTATAAACTGACGAGAGAGGTTAGAAGGTAGAATATATTGTAGACTCTTCATTAAGACATAAGATCATAAATCACCGTTGTAGACATTAGCCCTCAATACTATTC
>SEYY01000331.1:92931-95431 GCA_009176605.1 Armadillidium nasatum
GATATCTAGATGTTCATTTAATACACTGTGAACGTTTAATACTGTATCTCGGTTCGTTTTCTACACAAACTAAATTTTTTCAAATTTAATATTTATTTTAAAACACAATCAAAATATAAATTCATTAACTATATATAAGATACTTAAAATAATAATAACAATAAAATAATAAAAATAAAGTAATAATATTGATACTGAAATAACATAAATAATAATAAAAAGACTGGATTATTTTGGGAAAAAGGACTTCATTATTGAGTGAAAAGGACAATAGAAGAAATAATTAAGTAATGTGTTTTTATATATATAAAACTTAAGTATATTTTTTGTTTATGTATAGTAGGAAAATGAAGAGTGGGTCTGAACTCTGAAGATATTTGTGAGAAACTCGTTAATACGTTTTTCCACTTGGAAATTTGCAAATAAATTAAAATGGAAAAGTATTTTAATAAATTTTATAATTCCATCTCTGTATTTAATATATATATATATATATATATATATATATATATATATATATATATATATATTATATATATATATATATATATATATATATATATATATATATATATATATATATATATATATATATATATATATATATATATGTTAGTGCTTGTGCCACATGACCCTTGCACTCATCACTGAAGAGGCTTGGGGACTTTTATTTGCTTTTTTGACCACAAATCCTCCTTAATCTCCTTTTTTTTTTTTTTTTTTTTTTTTTGTCGCTTTTTCCACATCACGCCAGTATCACTCCAACATGTTCTTTCGTGATCATATGTGTCTGTATACATAACTAATTGTCCTAACGAATCGTTGGGACAAGAGGCAAAAAATGTCACAACAAATTTTTTTCAATTATTTTCTTATTAGAAAATAAAATCGGTGAAGCGACTCTCTTATGCTTAACATGTCTTTTCTCTACTGAAAATTTTGTTTTGAGATTTTTACTATTTATTCCAATGAATCGTTGGGACTGTCGTCGGAGCTGGACGCATTAAAAACAGCAAGGAAAAAGGAAAAAGTGAAGATTTAGAGTAGAGACTAATGGTGGTCGCACATCAAATAAATAAGAAACTTGAAAGATGAAAAAAGGAATATGAAACATGTTTCATAAAATGGTAATTAATATTTTAATTACATTTCACATATGAATGAAAAGGACTGTGTGACGTCATATAAAGCAAAATCAGTTGAAACAGATTTCATTGAAATAAGTCTTGTTAATATTTCGTTTCTGTATCACTACACTGTAAAAATTGTACTAACGAATCGTTGAGACAAGTGGCAAAAATGTCACAGTAAATTTTTTTTAGAGAAAAGACATGTTAAGCATAAGAAAGTCGCTTCACCGATTTATTTTCTAATAAGAAAATAACTGAAAAAAATTTGTTGTGATATTTATGCCACTTGTCCCAACGATTCGTTAGGACAATTTTTACAGTGTAGTGAATTCATGCAACTTTGATAATAAAATGAGTGCAAATCAAGATTTTAACCATCTTTGTGTTAGACATTTATATTTTTTATTTATTTAATTTATTTATTTAATTAATTATATGGATGTGAAGGAAGTAAAGCATAATTTTTTATGGGGTGGATGTATTTCCTCTTTTAGCCAATAAAAGTGTAAAAATGTTTCGTGTTTCGAGCTTCACTTTTCATGTTCATATTTCGTGTTACATACTTTATGATTCATTCCTTCTTTTTACATGTTTTACATTACATACTTAATGTTTTATGTTCATGTTCCATGTTACATACTTCATGGACTTCACGCTACATGTTTTACATTGCATACTTGATGTTTCATGTTGCATACTTCGTGACTCATCCTTTCATGTTACATATTATGTTCATGTTCATGTTACATACTCCATGACTCATCCTTCATGTTACATGTTATGTTTAATGTTCTATGTTACATACTTCATGTTTCATTTTTTATAAATTACATACTTGATGTTTCATGCTTCTTGTTTTATTTTTCATGTTACATAATTGATGTTTCATGTTTACGAGTTTACTATAGAATAAGGTTGACAACCTTCAACAGAACTATTTCAGAAAGTTTAAAAACATGGACCTTAAGTAGTACACGTAACAATTTATATTTTATAAAATAATAGGTTACCAACCCTGTCAAATTATAATGAAAATTATAATGAAATTTTTAAAAAAAAGCAAACTATATTAAGCTAAAAATATTGTGAAGCGCAAAAGCCTAAAAATTATCTAGAAAAAAGCAAACTTTATTAAACTAAAAATATTGTGAAGCGCAAAGACCTAAAACAAACATCTAGAAAAAAAATAAATCTTTATTAAGCTAAATTTATATTGTGAAGCGCAAAAACCTAAAAATTATCTAGAAAAAAAAATATTGTGAAGTGCAAAAACCAAAAAATTATTTAGAAAAAAAGCAAACTTTATTTAAGCTAAAAATATTGTGAAGCGCAAAAACCGAAAAAAACATCTAGAAAAACAATCAAACTTT
>SEYY01000331.1:100431-102931 GCA_009176605.1 Armadillidium nasatum
GATGTCTTAGAAATATATATATATATATATATATATATATATATATATATATATAATATATATAATATATATATATATATAATATATATATATATATATATATATATTATATAATTACATTTTTTAACATCAATAATAGTTTTTATTAATAATAATAATAACAATTTAATATCGATAATAATAAAATAATATTCAATTATTACAACTTGCACGAAATAGCTGCCGTACCCTAGCGACTTTCCTGTGTAAAAAAAAATATCAGAAGAATGATTTTCAAATATATATATATATATATATATATATATATATATATATATATATATATATATATATATATATATATATATATATATATATATATATATATAGTGTGTGTGTGTGTGTGTGTGTGTTGTTGTGTTAGTGTACGAGCGCTCGAATATATATAACGGCCCTAAAGAAACAGAAAAAAATATATATAAAATAGTTACAGTACCATTATTTGTATGTTAAAATAAATAAATTTACCATTTTTATGTTTAAATTGCAAAGAGAAGTTGTTTTTTCCAAAAGTAATAATAATAAGCACAGCAATAAAGAGGCGAATAATTCGAAACAGTACCACAGAGAAAGAAATGAAGAAAGGGCAGTGGGGGTATCACCATAGAGAGATGAAGCTGGAGTGGGGCAGAGAGAGAGAGAGAGAGAGAGAGAGAGAGAGAGAGAGAGAGAGAGAGAGAGAGAGAGAGAGAGAGAGAGAGAGAGAGAGAGAGAGAGAGAGAGAGAGAGAGAGAGAGAGAGAGAGAGAGAGAGAGAGAGAGAGAGAGAGAGAGAGAGATGAAGCAGGTAGTGGGGCAGGGGGACCACAGAGAGAGAGAGAGAGAGAGAGAGAGAGAGAGAGAGAGAGAGAGAGAGAGAGAGAGAGAGCCATTTTATTGGAGTAGGGCTTAAGCAAAGCTCAGCCTAATTGGGAGTGCTTTTTTTTTTTTTCTCAGAAACAATTGGGTCGTGTATTTTTAAATTTATAATATAGCATACTTCAAATACATATCTCGCATATTATCGTTATATATATATATATATATATATATATATATATATATATATATATATATATATATATATATATATATATATATATATATATATATATATATATATATATATATATATATATATATATATATATATATATATATATATATATATATATATATATATATATATATATATATATATATATATATATATATATATATATATATATATATATATATATATATATATATATATATATATGTGTGTGTGTGTGTGTGTGTGCGTGTGTATGTGTGGGTGGGTGTGTGGGTGTCTGCGTGTGGGTGTGGTGTGTGTAAATAACGTTAATAATGGGTATAATGAAAAGTAAATAATCTGGTTAATTATGATGAATTAATAGTGCTGATAATTTCTTTTTTATTACAGCATGTTTAATCAGTATACTTTGTTATTCTTATTACGTTCGTTATTAACTTTATTTTTAACTGTTTAACTGTATAACCTGTGAATTACGTATTAACAATAAATTATGAGGAAGAGATTGTTGGGGATTTTCTACTCCGGTGTAAAGGTTAGCCCGGTGGCCATGGAGAGATCTTAGGCTCTCTCTGTACGGGGTTGTGATTCATTTTTTGATCCTTTCACTTCTTTTAGATAAGATAATTGTGCTTCCTAAATTTTATGTTATTAAATATAAAAAAAAATATTTTGTATAACAGTTAACAAGTTGACGGAATAACAGGATTAGTTGACTTTTGGACGGGTACCCTTTGAAAATTCAAAATAATTGTACTATCCGCGAGGTAGATAAGTTGGACAATAGAAAACCTTTGTTACAAAATAAGATACACTGCAAAAACTTGTCCTAACGAATCGTTGGGACAAGTGGCAAAAAAATGTCACAACAAATTTATTGCAGTTATTTTCTTATTAGAAGATAATCGGTGAAGCGACTTTCTAATGCTTAACATGTCTTTTCTCTATTGAAAATTTTACTACTGACATTTTTTGCCACTTGTCCCAACGATTCATTAGGACAATTTTTGCAGTGTACTAACAACATTTTTCAAGCTATTGTTAGGGTTCTCTTGAAGAAACAATTGTTTAATTTATAAAATCATTTGAGGAAATTTACTATGGAATGAAGTAAGAGAGAAGGCAATATTTTCAGTTATTATCCCCATAATTCAGGTTTTATTATTATAATAATCACTGACAAGTATATGAGAGTAGATACAGTATTACATAGTTGAGGAACATGAATTTTAAGTTGAGTAAAAAAGATATCAGTTAATTTGGAAATCAGGTCTTTCTGGATTCAAAGAATGGACATTAAATATACTCGTATATTGAAGGGTGCAGAAAGGCTTGAGGAAAAGTAATAAAAGAAATTTGGCAATCATGTCTTTCTGGATTCAAAGAATATACATTAAATATATATTGAAGGATGCAGAAAGGTTTGAGGAAAAGTAATAAAAGAAAT
>SEYY01000331.1:107931-117931 GCA_009176605.1 Armadillidium nasatum
CAATTTGAAAGAATATCAGAAAAAGAAAGATGATGAAGAACTAGAATGAGCCTATTTTTTTGTTGGATGGAGATGGATCTGGCTCGATATCGAGATGCAATATTTAGCCGGAGCTTATGAAATTTAAATAGAGCTCCTAATCCAAAAATCAGGCGAACAAGAAGAGACAGAAGAGTTTTAGTTGAAGAGCATATGACATGACATTCAGAATCTTCTCCTTTAAGATTTTTGTACATACTCCGAAAGTCCTCTTCTCGTAGAAGGAGTAAACATTCGGAAGGAAATTATAGAAAAACGACAGAATTTCTGTTCCCTTTGAGACTTCAAAATGTCCAAAATTTCTAGTAGCTGAGCGTCATTTATGATAGGATATTATTGGAGAATTGTGTTTTATTTCTGAAGTTTACATAACCGAAAGATGTCTCTATAGTTAGTATAGAAACAGGAGACAAAAAATAATATTTGAATTTTGTCTCTGGTTTGAAAGAAAATCCAAAACAAGGTAGGGAACCCTAAATTTGTAACACGAGAACATAGAGCGTCGTTGTGAACATATACAGTTTTTTTTTTAAATTTGAGTATAGAGACAGTAAGACGAGAACAGTGTGAATTGTGAGGTTTGTTCGATATTCAAACATACTGAGTTTCGATTAAGAATAAAAATTAGTCTGAAAAGGAAAATGTGTTTATAAAAGTAGAAATTTGAATGAAAATCACAAATGTGCAGAAATTAATGAAGATCGAATATGACAGCAGGAAGATGGTTCCTTAACTAAACAACTTCCACCACCAAAGAACGATAACTACCAAGCGATGACAGGGAGTAAAAGATGAATGGGAATCTCTAAGTGAACGCTCCTTTTCCAGAGTACATAGATTGCGTATTTTAAAAAGAGTATTCAATTATGCAAGTGATAGCAGGGTGAGTATGTTAGCATTGGGGGAAAGGTGTTTTCTGGGCATGTATACAATAAGTGTAAAATATAGAAAATTCAATGAGGATACCCTCTAAGTCAGATGTAAAAGAAACGAATTTCTCTGATTATGAACTTGTGCCTACTCAGTAGGTCACGTTTTCATAGAAGCAGTAAACTTTGCGAGGGAAATCAAAGAAAAAAAAGACTGAAAAGTCTGAAAAGTGTGAAACTCCAAAATGCCCAAATTTGCAAATCACGACAACCTAAAGAACTCCATATACTGAATAGGAGTTTTATCTCTCAAACGGAGAGTTCGTTCTACCTCTATAATATACAGCTAATATAGAACCTAAACCAACAATTTCAAACTCTTTTCTTTTGTTAAAAACGACAAACAATAATGATATCCACTATGAAACAAAAATAAAAATATTGTCCATAACGCCACAATAAATTAGAGACAAACCATTTTTATGAAAGTCATGAACGAAGAAAAGTACAATAACGAAAGCCTAAAATCTTCTTTAATAATTTATCTTCCATACGTAACTTATTTCCTTATTACTAATAATAACCACAAATGTCGTTAATTCTAAAGACAAAATTTCTTAATATTTATCTAAATCCTCTTAGAGTAATTTAAAGCCCATTCCAGACACTACGATGAGTGTGGGTTGCGCCCTTCTTCATATAGACATTGAAATGCGAAGTTGCAAATACAAAAAAAAGGCTTTTATCATTCCGGCTTGACCCATGTTTATGTTTAAGATAGTCTTTCCCTCTGTTATATATATATATATATATATATATATATATATATATATATATATATATATATATATATATATATATATATATATATATATATATATATATATATATATATATATATATATATATATATATATATATATATATATATATATATATATATATATATATATATATAAAGACTATATATTTAAGGATAAGTGTTAATTACTTGTTGAAGTTAGTAATAATAATGAAAAGAACGCTAAGAAGATTAGGCGAGATTTGAGACTTTCTTCTTCAATAAAACATTTTGAGCGCGCAAATTCATTTACTTATCCCGCCAATGTTCTTTCGCGGGCTTTTTTTGGGCTTCTTCTTCTTTTTTATTTTTTATTTTTTTTTTTTTTCGCGGGAAAAAATAATCCACTTTCATATAACATCTACTGAATAGTCAACTCTTTGGTATAATTTTTATTCAGTGATAATATTATGACAATTTACTACAGATATCTTTCTTTTTATTATAATTCAACAGTACATATATTAATTCACTTATATATATATATATATATATATATATATATATATTATATATATATATATATATATATATATATATATATATATATATATATATATATATATATATATATATATATATATATATATATATATATATATATATATTATATATATATATATTATATATTATTTTATTTATAATATATATATATATATATATATATATATATATATATATATATATATATATATATATATATATATATATATATATATATATATATATATATATATATATATATATATATATATATATATATATATATATATACTGCAAAAATTGTCCTAACGAAACGTTGGGACAAGTGGCAGAAATGTCATAAATTTTTTTCAGTTTATTTCTTTTAGAAAATAAATCGGTGAAGCGACTTTCTTATGCTTATAACATGCCTTTTCTCTATTGAAAATTTTACTGACATTTTTGCCACTTGTCCCAAAGATTCGTTAGGACAATTTTTGCATATATATATATATATATATATATATATATATTATATATATATATATATATTATATATATATATATATATTATATATATATATATATATATATATAAATTAATATAATATATTATATTCATTAATAAATTTGAAAATTTTAAGATTTGCATTTTTTTATTTATTTTTTTATTTTTTATTTTTATTTATTAATTTAATTATTTATTATTATTATTATTATTATATTATTATTATTATTAATTATTATTATTATTATTATTATTATTATTATTATTATTGTCATTATTATTATAATTTATTATTATTATAAGTATTATTATATTTATTATAAATATTATTATTATCAATTAATGGTATTAACTTATCACTCAGTAATTACAGAGAAAGGCACTTTTAAACCTGCATTTAATGGATTAACTGCAGCAATGAACCATTATCTGCAGTCTCGAGTTAATAAATGTTTAAAAAATAATTACTAAAACACTTTAAGAGTTATCCAGAATTTATTGTTATTTATAATTAATTCTCTAAATGCATTATGAGTTATTTACCATTGCAGTGTTATATTATGTGATAGTAGTATGGGACAATTTTCAGTGATTATCTCACTGACAGTGGGAATGAACTTCCCGCGAAAAGCTTATTTCATAATGTATGGTTCATAGGTAAAGAAAATATTGAAAAAAGTGAATTTTAAACTAGACCCGAGAATGTGAATTATAAAAATGATATTTTTTGAAAGATAGGTGAAATAGGTGAAATTATAGGTATACTGTGCAACACGGTATAAAGTAATATTAAAAAGGTATTAAAAATACAAGATATTTAAAAATGTAGTTTATGTTCAAACGTAAAATTTTTCTGTTTAAAATTATATAGAACATTCCTACTGAATATATTAAGTGTCTCTGATAGTTTAATTATCAAAGAAAGTTTGTTCTAACTTTCTTTCCACCTGGAATTTCAAAGATATGATTTATGAGGCGCATGGTGAAGATCAATCTCTCTTTCTGTTGTCGCCATGGTGAAGATCAACCTCTCTTTCTGTTGTCGCCATGGTGAAGATCAATCTCTCTTTCTGTTGTCGCCATGGTGAAGATCAACCTCTCTTTCTGTTGTCGCCATGGTGAAGATCAACCTCTCTTTCTGTTGTCGCCATGGTGAAGATCAACCTCTCTTTCTGTTGTCGCCATGGTGAAGATCAATCTCTCTTTCTGTTGTCGCCATGGTGAAGATGAACCTCTCTTTCTGTTGTCGCCATGGTGAAGATCAACCTCTCTTTCTGTTGTCGCCATGGTGAAGATCAACCTCTCTTTCTGTTGTCGCCACGGTGAAAAGCAAAATTATTGTCCTTTTTAAAGCCTTCCTACCGTGAGAAATGCCCTATGTCCTTCACAGGTATCTATCGCAATGAAAAAGAAGTTATTCTTTCTTCTATAATTTCAGATTTTTGTTCGTCACATTTTTCACTTCGTTTTTAAATTCGTCTTCAAGATTCATTCAAGGATTGAACTTATAAATTTTACTTAAAAATGATCCATTTACATACTGTTTTGAAACATTTTGGAAATTTCCACTAACTTCTTTTAAATTCTCTTTCTTTTCGATAACTTCAATTGTAATTTTCATATCAGTCAATTAAGTACCATCTTTATCAAAGCTCGCAACTCTCCAGTATTCTAATTTTAAAGTAGCATTCCTCTTAAGTAGGGATGGAGTGAAGTATCGGTATCGGTATCGGTATCGGCAAGTATCGGCATATTTTCCGATACTGTATCGGTATCGACCTTTAACAGTATCGGTAGTGGTATCGGCAAAACTTTTGGATAAGAGTAAAGTATCGGTATCGGTAGTAGTATCGGCATATTTTTAGGTATCGGGTATCGGTATCGGTATCGGTATCGGTAAAAATTTTGGTATCGCTCCATCCCTACTCTTAAGATACTAAAATATTCATTCTCTGCTTTAATATACTTTTTATGCCTTTACTTAAGAAGATCTAAAGATAAGATTAAAAGAATTAAGATGTTTCTAAAATTTTTAGTTTCAAATATTGTTAGAAAATATGGCAACGATTTAGACTTTTCAGAGGGATATCATTCAGTTCTGAAAATGCTATCCTATATACATATTGTTATAAGAAATAGGGGTAATATTTCTATAGACAACAACCTACGATCATGCAATATATATTTCTATATGAACTTGTGACTTTAGTCTTCCAGTCCTTTGTTCTATTTTATTAATGGGAATACATATGAAATATACATTTGTCTACTGTTAAATATTTGAGAGAGAAAAGATCGCTAAGCAGAGTTTTAAAAAAAGAATAAAATTAAAATATATTCAAATATATATTGATTTCATATTAAAAATGAAAAAAAAAATACACACAAAAGTAAACAAAGTGATTTAAAATGCTAGCGATATGATGCAACTATCAGCACCATTCAATTGGATTTACGAACATTAATATTTCTGACTTCGGTTAAAAGTATTTTTAAAAGTTTATTAATATCAATGTAGGTTGCATAGCAAGAAGGCATTTTCTTACAAGTAACCTAACGTAACTTAATCTAACCTAACCTAACAATCTAGCGTTGAAATACATTCAATTGCAATCTATAAGACTGCATCAAATAAATTGCTACAATATTGCAAACAAATTTGTCCTGAAAACGATGTGAAAAAGACAAATTCAAATAAGACAAGCGTTTGAACTGTGAAAGTTACAGGACCAATATATATATATATATATATATATATATATATATATATATATATATATATATATATATATATATATATATATATATATATATATATATATATATATATATATATATATATATATATATATATATATATATATTATATATATTAGGCACAAGCTCATTTGACAACATTTTCTAAAAAAAAAAATGGAAAATACCCCAAATCGTAGAAAAGGAAAAGTAGTGGACAATATCATCATCACTCACTGGTCGGGGGGTACGGGGGGCAGAGCCCCCGTAGACATATGCTGGGTATAATACCCAATTTAAGTTTTTTTGCCCAAAAATTGTCGAAAAAAACATTTTTTTAAACATCTTACTTTGAACCCCAGTAAAAATTTTGTGGATCCTCAAACTGCACCTTTCACCCAAAATATAGAGGCTACATGGAGTTTACTTAAATATAAAAATTAAAAAAATATATATATTTATATTTGTATATTTTTTAAAAATTTTTTTCCATTTTTTTTTAGATTTAAAAAAAAAAAAAATTATATATATATATATATATATATATATATATATATATATATATATATATATATATATATATATATATATATATATATATATATATATATATATATATATATATATATATATATATATATATATCATCATCATCATCATCATCACAGTCCAAACCGGTATTGCTGGCGCCTGTCGGGTGATTATATATATATATATATATATATATATATATATATTATATATATATATATATATATATATATATATATATATATATATATATATATATATATATATATATATATATATATAATATATATATATATATATATATATATATATATATATAATATATATATATATATATATATATATATATATATATATATATATAAAGCAATTTAAGGTTCATAATTATATTATTGGCAGTAACAAGGAAGCGAAAATATTTTGCTGATAAATTTTTCAATTAAAGATAACTGTAAAAAGGCACTAAAAAAGTAGCACCACACAATTTCATAATATCTATATATATATATATATATATATATATATATATATATATATATATATATATATATATATATATATATATATATATATATATATATATATATATATATATATATATATATATATATATATATATATATATATATATATATATATATATATATATATATATATATATATATATATATATATATATATATATATATATATATATATATATATATATATATATATATATATATAATGGTGTGTGTATGTATGTTTGTATGCATTGTATAACATAAAAATCACCCAACATTTATATGTTCAAAATACAAATTTACGATACTAAATAGTTCTAATCCTTGAGGCTAAATTGCTGGCAAAAGGGGTAATTAAATTTAATGGTAAATATATTATTAGGAGCAATATAACGGGATATTAAATTTAAAGAGGAAAAAAAAAAAATAATAATAAAAATAAAAAGTAATTCTATAATGAAAATAACATACGAGGTTCTTTTAAAGCAGCTCCACGTTGACAGTTTTAGCCATTGATAGGCCCTGATTATGGGGCCTTAGGCTACGCGTTCTGTAAAAGCCGCGATGATTGTGGGTTTTTAAGTTTCGACTTTGTTATTAGGATGTCGGAAGGTGTGAAGGCTTTTCTACCAATTTTTAATAGCAATTCTTTACGTATTTTTTTACCTTTTTTTTATTATTATTATTATTTCTATTATTATTATTGTTATTACTTTTATTCCTTATTCTTGGTTTTATAATACGCAGTATTAAATTGTAACTGTTGCTGATGTTGCTACCTTTTTCTTTTTCTGTTTCTTTTTCATTATTATATTATTATTATTATTATTATTATTATTATTATTAATAGTAGTAGTAGTAGAAGTAGTAGTAGTGGTAGTAGCAGTAGTAATATTAGTATTATAAATCATAATATTGATACTTTTAAAATTCTTATCAGAATTGAAAGTAATATTTTTTTATTATTTAATAGTATTATTATTACTTTAAAGTTTATAATTTCTGGAACTATTAATTATCATTTTTATATTATTAATCATCAATAATATAATAATAATTAAAAAAAATTGTTCCTAAATTTAATTATTATTATTATTATTATTATTATTATTATTATTAAATAAGTAAAATTAATTACTTTTTATTAAATTAATCTGAATAGCAGGCAGCAGCAAACCAATTATATTATCCCTCTTTGCATCAAATCTCCATTCTCTCTCTCTTTTTATTTCTCTCTTATCTACCTATTCCTCTCTCTATCTCTTCATCGAGCGCTCTCTCTTTCTTTCAGTATCTCTTTCTCTCTTTATTTCTCTATCTCTATATATTCCACTCACTATCTCTTCAATTAGCTCTTCTCTTTTCTCTCTCTCCATATCTTAGTATATCTTTCTGTCTCCTCTCTCTATTTCTCTCCCTATCTTAGTATTTCTCTCTCTCTCTCTCTCTCTCTCTCTCTCTCTCTCTCTCTCTCTCTCTCTCTCTCTCTCTCTCCATCTAATCTATTACCTTGCAAGTGTAAACTCTTCACTCCTTTGTTTGCCTCTCATTACGTATTCTCTTCATTTGCAACAACTTTTCTTTCTCTTTATTCGCTCCATTAATCCTACGATCCTTCACGAAACCCCCCCTAACCACACCCCCACCCAAAAATCCAAAATAGAATACATGAAGACTTATCCCAAATATCATCACTATCGTAGCCTCTCATAACACATTAATATCTACTGACATTCTATAACTGAATAAAAATAATAATAATAATAATAATAATAATAATAATATTAATAATAATAATAATAGTAATAATAATAATAATAATAAATGATAATAATAATATCAATAATAATAAAGAAATAATAACAATCGTAATAACATTAACTAATAATAATAATAAAAATTTTTTCAATAATAATAATTACAGTATATTTTACTGCTACTACTACTACTACTACTACTGAAAATATAAATATAATGATTTATTTTACTACTCCGACCTTTAAATTATCATTTTATTGTTTTATTATTATTAAACATTATTATTATTATAATTACTTTTATTATTATTATTATTATTATTATTATTATTATTATTATTATTATTATTATTATTATCCTTAATTTCTTTGTGAGGGTAAACCTAAATCGACTGGCTCTCCCTCTATGAGAATACATTAGAAGGATGCGGAGAGAGAATCCCTCTCCCATTGTTGAGCAAAAGTTGTGACTCGGGCGCCAGTCAAAGAGAAGGGGGAGATAAATCAAAAGTACGAAGCCTCTAATATTTTTCCGATAATAAATTTCGGTGCTATTATGAGTTCGTTCTTATTTTGTATATATAGATGCTTAGGGCGGGGGAGGAGGAGGGAAGATGAATAGAGAGTCGAGAAGGAAGGGTGGAGGGGTAGAAGTGGGAGGTATATAGTAAAGGAAATAGAAGATATTGAAAGGGAGAATGAAGTAGCTGTAGGAGATTACCAATAGAGAGCTCTTTCAATGAGCATTGGAGAAGGGCGGAAGCAGAATTAAGTTCTGTATATAATGAATAAGAAAGAACTGGAAAATGTTTTCTGTTGGACAAATTTTGTACGCTAAGATTTCACTTATTATCTATAAGACTTGGACTTATTATCTATAAGATTTAGCTTAATATCAATAAGACTTGACTTATTATCTATAAGATTTGACTTATAATCTATAAGACTTGGACTTATAATCTATAAGATTTGACGTTATTTATAACATTTGGACTTATTATCTATAAGATTTGACTTAATATCAATAAGACTTGACTTATTATCTATAAGATTTGACTTAATATCAATAAGACTTGACTTATTATCTATAAGATTTGACTTATAATCTATAAGACTTGGACTTATTATCTATAAGATTTGACTTGTTATTTATAACATTTGGACTTATTATCTATAAGATTTAACTTATTATCTATAAGACTTGGACTTATTATCTATAAGATTTGACTTAATATCAATAAGACTTGACTTATTATCTATAAGATTTGACTTATAATCTATAAGACTTGACTTATTATTTAAAAGACTTGGATTTATTATCTATAAGATTTGACTTAATATCAATAAGACTTGACTTATTATCTATAAGATTTGACTTATAATCTATAAGACTTGGACTTATTTTCTATAAGATTTGACTTAATATCAATAAGACTTGACTTATTATCTATAAGATTTGACTTATTATCTATAAGACTTGGACTTATTATCTATAAGATTTGACTTAATATCAATAAGACTTGACTTATTATCTATAAGATTTGACTTATTATCTATAAGATTTGACTTAATATCAATAAGACTTGACTTATTATCTATAAGATTTGACTTATAATCTATAAGACTTGGACTTATTATCTATAAGATTTGACTTAATATCAATAAGACTTGACTTATTATCTATAAGACTTGGACTTATTATCTATAAGATTTGACTTAATCTCTATATAAGACTACTTATTATCTATAAGATT
>SEYY01000331.1:130431-132931 GCA_009176605.1 Armadillidium nasatum
CCTAACCTAACCTAACCTGATCTTCCTAACCTAACTTAACCTGATTTTCGAAACCTAACCTAACCTGATCTTCCTAACCTAACTTAACCTCGAAACCTAACCTAACCTGATCTTCCTAACCTAACTTAACCTGATATTCGAAACCTAACCTAACCTGATCTTCCTAACCTAACTTAACCTGATTTTCGAAACCTAACCTAACCTGATCTTCCTCACCTAACTTAACCTGATTTTCGAAACCTAACCTAACCTGATCTTCCTAATCTAACCACATGTTACCTAATAAGACTTAGTAAATATAAATTGATCGGTATAAATTTGCGTTTATGTATGCGTGTGTGTGTGCCTATGAATTAATTAAAATGGAAGGATGACCTAAGTAATAAGCTGAATTTAATTATTTTTTATTTATTGAATTTATTTTTTTAAATTAATTTTTTTTAAATTTAATTTCTAATAAAACTTAACACTAATTAAACTAGTTTCAGTGGAAATTTTTGGGATAAAAACCGAAAACAATAGAAAAATAAAAGGTTACGAAAATTAACAGTTTGGATTTGTGCTTGTTAGCTATTAAATTACAATACTAATACTAATACTAATAATAATATAATAATAATAATTATTATTATTATAATAATATTAATAAGAGTAGATAATAATAGTAACATTAATAATTATAACGATAGTAATAATAATTCTAATAATAATAATAAAAATAATAATAGCTAAAATATTAATAATAAAAATAATAGTAGCTATAATATTAATAATAATTAATTATAATATTAATAATAATAATAATAATATATAATATATAATAATAATAATAATAGTAATAATAATAATAATAATAATAATAATAATAATAATAATAATAATGATAAAAATATTAATTATAATAAAAAATAATAGTAATAGTAAAATAATAATAATAATAATAATTATAATACTGATAATAATAATAATAATTATAATAATATTATTAATAGTAGATAATAATAGTAACATTAATAATTATAACGATAATAATAACAATGCTAATAATAATAATATATATAACAAAAACAATAGTAGCAATAATAATAATAAAAGTAATATAGCTATAATAACTTTAAAAATAATAATAATAATAATAATAATAATAATAATAACAATAATAATAATAATAATAATAATAATAAAATAATAATAATAATAATGGCAATAAAAATAATTATAATAATAAAAATAATAAAAATAATAGTAACAAAAATAACAATAATAATAGTAATAAAAATAATAATAATAATAACTATAATATTGATAATAATAATAATTATAATAATAATGATAGAAATATTAATAATAGATAATAATAATAATAATAGTAAAATTAATAATTACAACGATAATAATAAAAATAATAATAAAAATAATAGTAGCTATAATAATTATAAAAATAATAGTAGCTATAATAATAATAATAACAATAATTATTATAATATATAACAATAATAACAATGATAATAATAATAATAATAATAATGACAAAAATATTAATTATATTAATAAAAATAATAATAATGATAATTGTAGCAAAAATAGCAATAATAATAATAATAATAATAGTAATAATAATAATAATTATAATACTGATAATAATAATGATAATAATAATAATAATAATAATAATAATAATAATAATAATAATAATAATAATAATAATAATAATAATAAGAATAACATAAAACAATTTGAGGAAAGTGAAATTATTATTTTAATATTTTGAAATTAAAATAAAAGGTATTTAATAGAAAAAAATTTGGTAGACAACTTTATACGAGAAAGAAAACTTGACCTTCTCTCTTGTTTATTATAATTATAATTAATATTATTATTTTTATTATTATTATTATTATTATTATTATTATTATTATTATTATTATTATTATTATTATTATTATTATTATTATTATTATTATTATTATTATTATTATTATTATTATTATTATTATTATTATTATTATTATTATCTTTTTTATTATTATTATTATTATTTTTTTGAATAAACTGTTGGAATTATTAAATTATTATTATTATTATTATTATTATTATTATTATTATTATTATTATTATTATATCTAGGTTTCAGCATTGTTTAAATCATCGTTTCTCAACTGGAATCCACTTGAACCCTTAGGGGAAAGCAGAAGCTTTGAGGGGCTCCTCAAGGAAAAAATGTTATTTCGGGGGTTTATATTATGAGCTAAGGATTAGCTACATGAGTAAATGGGGGTCCACATACATAAAGTTATATCTAAGGGGGTCCACGTGCGTAAAGCTGGGGCTCAAGGGGTCCATATACGTAAAATTAGGACTCCGGGGGTCCACATGGGGATTCACCTACCTAAAGTTAGGACTAAGGGGGTCCACGGTTCCTTTAGACAAATGTTCGTGTGCCATGCATTTAATAAAATAATATATTAGAAACTAAAATAATATATTTATAATTATTATA
>SEYY01000331.1:157931-160431 GCA_009176605.1 Armadillidium nasatum
TATGAAAATATATTAAAAAGTGTTCACGACTACAAAATAAAATTTGTCAATAAAAGTTTAAAAACTGTCAAAGTGTTAGAAAGATAAAATTTGACTATGAGTTTATAAATTTTGTCTATGAAATTTTCATAAAACTGTCAATGAGTTATAAAAAAAAGGTTGTCGGTAAAAGGATAAAAACTATCAAACCAAAGATAAATATTGCCCAAAAGGTTATATAAATAAAGTTTGTCTATGAAACTTTCATAAAACTGTCAAATAAAGTTTGTCTATAAAACTTTCATAAAACTGTCAATGAATTATATAAAAAAAAGTTTGTTGATAAAAGGATAAAAACTGCCAAAGTGTGGTAAAGATAAATTTTTGTCCAAAGGTAATAAAAGTAAAGTTTATCTAACAAAATTTTCATAAAAAACTGTCAATGAATTATATATATAAAAAAAAGTTTTGGAATAAAAATAAAAAAAACTTTAATTCTAAATTTTTTCCAACAAATTATAAAAAACTTAAAAATTCTC
This sequence comes from Armadillidium nasatum, assembly GCA_009176605.1. Lineage (NCBI taxonomy): Eukaryota > Metazoa > Arthropoda > Malacostraca > Isopoda > Armadillidiidae > Armadillidium > Armadillidium nasatum. Next base: position 158,450 of record SEYY01000331.1, read on the forward strand.
AATAAACTATATAAATAAAATTTGTTGCTCAAAGTGTCCATGAGTTATAAAATTATATTTTGACAATTGTATTAAAGTTTGTTCTTGAAAGTTATAAAAACTGTCAGTGAATCATAAAAATATAGTCGATCGAGCACTCGCCTGGCACACGAGAAGCCCGGGTTCGAGGCCGGGTTGGAGTAAAGAAATTTGAACAGTTCTTTCTTGTACTTAGCTGCGCCCACTTATGCGTAATAAGTACACCAGATGCGTGCTTGCTCTGGTGGGATCAAAATCTGCATCCGCGATAGACCTGACCAGCCAGCGGATGTTTGCTGTCGGACGGTGAAACCCTTGGTTCATCCTCGAACCTACTGACAGTGCTGATAACCATTCCTGAGAACGGATTTTAATAGTTATGATGAAAATTATTAAGTTATAAACATTTTAATAACTTTCTTGGAATTCTTCATCAATAAACTTGTTAAAATATTTTCAAAGTATCATGAATTGTAAAATTAAGGTTTGTGAATGAAAAATATTATAAAACTTTATAAGCTTCTTTAGGGATTAGACCAATAGTTCCTATTGACTTAGAAAATTAAACATTAGTTTCAAATTTTTTTTTTTTTTTTTTTTTTTTTTTTTTTTTTTTTTTTTTTTTACAGTTTACCACCGCTCACGGGCTGAGCTCTTTTCTAGGAGGGGGCAGAAATATAAAATAAAAGATGACCCACCCAATCCCAGCCTAACGCAAATCTCCGGTGAGCGCAAACAGAGGCCTTAAAGAGAGGAAGATTAAATGCAGCAGGAAAAACAGATGATGGTAGAGAGTTCCACACAACAGAAGTGACTGGAAAGAAGAAGGCACCACAACGGACAAGCCTGGGCGGGGGTTTGATACATTCACATAGAATTCATGCGAAAGCATGGCACCTCTTGTGCTGCGTGGGCGAAACAATGGTGGTGGAATGCAAAAGGTCAATTTCCTCGAGCAACTGCCGTTGTAGTACCTATAGAAAATAGAGATAGTGCACCAACGTCACGTCGCGAGTGAGTTTGAAAGTAGCAGACAGTTTATTGATCTTTTAGCCTTAGACTCAACTCTGTCCAAAAGAAATCCATTTGTACAATCTGTATTAAATATGTAGCTGGCTCAAACCGAAGTTTGGCATATATATATATATATATATATATATATATATATATATATATATATATATATATATATATATATATATATATATATATATATATATATATATATATATATATATATATATATATATATATATATATATATATATATATATATATATATATATATATATATATATATATATATATAGTAGGGTGTAAATATTTACAGTTATGCCAGTTCCAGTGATACTTGGCACTGGCACTCCTCAGGATGAAAAATGAAATGTACGCCTCCTTCACTAGGTTATGGACTCCTCAATCTTTAATTGCAGTAGTAATTTTTCAAATGAATTCAAAGAATTGTGATTCATATTCGACCAGAAAGGCAGGGTCAGAAAGCGTCACTTCATCGAGGAGTTGTACTGTACAGAGGAACTACAAATGATAAATGAAGTTTAGACTAAAAGGTGAAGAATCTGAAGTTAAGGAAGTCTACTCTATTGGGGTTCATTCCCAAGGTCATCAGTAGGTCGAAGGGAGTTAAATTAACTCTTAGGGTTGTTAAGTAAAGGTAGCCTAATTTATTACATAAGTATACTGCAAAAATTGTCCTAACGAATAAAACAAAAAAAAAAAAAAAAAAAAAAAAAAAAAAGCAAATTTTTTTTTTTTGTTATTTTCTTATTAGAAAATAAATCGGTGAAGCAAGCGACTTTCTTATAGCTTAACATGTCTTTTCTCTATTGAAAATTTTACTGTGACATTTTTTGCCACATTTCCCAACGAATGGTTGGGACAAGTTTTTGCAGCTATAACTTCAAAACTATAAGAAAAGTACTGCCTGCGATAAACAAAGAAATCAC
>SEYY01000331.1:170431-175431 GCA_009176605.1 Armadillidium nasatum
CTCTCTTTAAACAAGCTTCTAAGAGGTTAGGTGTTCGTTACCATCGAGAAGATGCTAAAATGGATAACAGTTAAATTATTAGATATATAATTTCACATAATGAGAAAATTTAAAAAAAATTATAATAATGATACTTAATTTTGGTACTAATAAGATTTTGATACTTAATTTTGGTACTAATAAGATTTTGATACTTAATTTTAGTACTAGTTAATAAGATTTTGATACTTAATTTTGGTACTAAAATGATTTTGGTACTAATAATATTTTGATACTTAATTTTGGTACTAATAAGATTTTGATACTTAATTTGGGTACTAATAAGATTTTGATACTTAATTTTGGTACTATGATTTTGGTACTCTTAACAATTTTCTTCAGTGGACAATTTTGAAGACTCTTTTGCAACATTATTAACATTGAAATTAAATTTTCTAGTATGTCATTATCGACACTTTCGCATATTCTTCATTGAAGAACTTTCGGTAACAAACTAAAACTACAGCAACAGCAACAACAAAAACAATAATAAAAAACAATAAAAAACAAAACAAAAACAACAACAGCAAAACAAACAAAAAACAAAAAAAACAAAAACAAAAAAACAACAAAAACAAAAACAACAACAACAACAAAAACAAAAAAACAAAACAATAACAACAAAAACAATAACAAAACAAAAACAGCAGCAAAAACAATAACAAAAGCAACAACAAAAACAAAACCCAACAACAAAAACAATAACAACAGCAACAACAAAAACAAAAACCAACAAAAAAAAAAAAAAAAAAAAAAAAAAAAAAAACAAAAAAACAACAAAAAAAACAATAACAACAGCAAAAACAAAAATAACAACCAGCAACAACAAAAACAGTATAGCAACAACAAAAACAATAACAGCAACAACAAAAACAATAACAGCAAAAACAAAAACAACAAAAGCAACAACAACAAAAAAACAACACAAATAACAATAACAACAAAAACGGCCTATGCAAAGACAATTGCTACAAATACAATCACTGCTATTATTATTTCTACTACTACAACTACCATTAGTACTACTTTCAATAATAATATTAATAATAATAATAATAATAACAATAATAATAATAATAATAATAATAATAATAATAATAATAATAATAATAATAACAATAAAGAGATTTATAAGAAATTTCTTTCTCTCTCTCTCTCTTGTGAATGAAAATTATTTGGACCTGAATTGATTCTATCAGATTTTTAATTGGCTGCCAATTATTACTTTTTTTTGGGTTAATTATATATACTATAATGACGACGATCATTATAGTATATATAAAAATAATAAAAATAATAATAATAATAATAATAATAATAATAATAATAATAATAATAATAATAATATATAGAATAAAAATAGTAATAATAATAATAATAATAATAACGATAACAATAATGGAAATAATAATAGTGATAATAATAAAATTAATAATGATAACGATAATAATAATAATAATAATAATAATAATAATAATAATAATAATAATAATAATAATAATAATAATAATAAAAACACCAACAAATTTAAATAAGCGCAATATATATATATATATATATATATATATATATATATATATATATATATATATATATATATATATATATATATATATATATATATATATATATATATATATATAATATATAAATAATGGAATTAATGTTTTCAAAGCATTTTTTATTTATTTATTTATTTATATATTCACTGTATTTATTTATTAATTTTTATTATTTTTAATTTTTAACGTTTTTTTTTTTTTTTTTTTTTTTAAATTAAGTGATTTTATATTTTTTTAAATATTAAATTAATTAGAATAATATTTATATCTTGGCTGCATGAGAGAATATTAAGAAATTTAAGGATAATATATATATATATACTATATATATATATATATATATATATATATATATATATATATATATATATATATATATATATATATATATATATATATATATATATATATATATATATATATATATATATATATATATATATATATAGTAGTAGTAGAAGAAGAATGACATACATTTTCTATTGTTATTTTCTTCCCGAGAGAGAGAGAGAGAGAGAGAGAGAGAGAGAGAGAGAGAGAGAGAGAGAGAGAGAGAGAGAGAGAGAGAGAGAGAGAGAGAGAGAGAGAGAGAGAGAGAGAGAGAGAGAGAGAGAGAGAGAGAGGAGTAAATGGGAAGTCTGGAATTTTTAACCTAATGTCTCATTGTGATGTGTGTGTGTGTGTGTGTGTGTGTGTGTGTGTGTGTGTGTGTGTGTGTGTGTGTGTGTGTGTGTGGGTGAATGAGGACAGTGGAATCGTTAATAAAAAAAAACCTAACTCTTGTTCTCATTTGAATTCCGATAACTTTGTATTTCCAATATATAATTCCGGCTCCGATATCCGATATCATTCTCTTCTCTCTGATCACCAGTATGGCTTTCGTCGCTCGAGGTCAACTGGTGACATACTTTCCTATCTTACTGATCTATGGTCTTCTGCCCTTAGGGACTTCGGGGAGTCTTGTGTGGTGGCGCTTGACATATCCAAGGCTTTCGACCGGGTATGGCATGCGTCACTGCTCTCTAAGCTCCCTTCCTTTGGGTTTCCTCCTTCCCTTTGCTTACTCTTGTCTAGTTTTCTCTCAGATCGTTCCATTTCGGCAGTTGTAGATGGAGCGACCTCTTCCTCCTTTTCTGTCAACTGTGGTGTTCCTCAGGGTTCTGTTTTATCTCCAACCTTATTCTTACTTTTCATTAACGATCTTCTCCACTGCACTTCTAACTCTGTTCACTCTTATGCTGATGATTCAACTCTGCATTCTTCTACTCATTTCAAATCTGCTCCCTCTTTTGCTTCTAGACTTGCTTCTCGTCTTCAACTTTCCGATTCCATTCTTGTCGATCTGGATGGGATTTCCCGGTGGGGTCATAGCAACCTTGTGAAATTCAACTCTTTAAAAACTCAACTTCTTTCACATCTCCCTCTCAAAAACACCTCCTAACTTTCCTATCCTCTTCGATGGCTCTCTCCGTCTCACCTGTAAATAACATTAACATTCTTGGTCTAAACATAAACAACAAACTTTCTTGGAAACCACATATTACAATGGTTGCTAAAGCGGCCTCTAAGAAGCTGGGAGTCCTGTTCAGATTGCGAGAATTTTTTTCTTCTGAGCAGTTACTCCAAATATATAAGGGTCTTATTCGTCCTTGTATGGAGTACTGTTCTCACATTTGGGGGGGCTCCGGCTCCTCCTCTCTTCTGGATAGGGTTGAGTCAAAAGCTAAGAGATTAATAAACTGTTCCCTACTTTCAAACTCACTTGACCCTCTGTCTCTGCGACGTGACGTTGGCGCGCTATCTCTTTTCTACAGGTACTACAATGGCAGGTGCTCGAGGGAATTGGCCTCTCGCATTCCTCCACCGTTGCGTCGTCCTCGTTGCACAAGGGGTGCCCTGCTTTCACACCAATTTTGGTGTGGACGTAGGAAATCCCAGGCTAGCTCGTTGTGGTACCTCCTTCTTTCCAGCCACTTCTATTCTGTGGAACTCTCTACCATCATTTATTTTTCCTCCTGTTTTTAATCTTCCACTCTTCAAGGCTTCCGTCTGCGCCCACCTGAGGGCTGTGCGTTAGGTGTGTGTGTGTGTGTGTGTGTGTGTGTGTGTGCGCGTGTCTGTGTAGGTGTGTGTGTCTGTGTGGGTGAATGAGGATAGGGGAATCGTTAATAAAAAAAACCCTAACTCTTGTGCCCCCTCTCATTTGAAAAGGGCTCTGCCCGATGACTTGGTGGCGTATCTGTCCAATAAAAAATTCCGGCTCCGATATCAACTATTTATGAAAAGTGATTTTGATACATTGACTCCTGCTGCGAAATTCCATCCGCCAAATTTTACCAAATGCGCAATTCCTATTTCCGACCTCATAACCCTGATATGAGGAAAGTAGTAAGGATTGCACTTTCAACTGGAAAAAATGCCTAACGGTCTTTTCCCAGGTTCCTTCCTGACCTGCTTTTGTCGGTTCACGGACCTCTTCCATCGATTCGAACCGATTTCAACCAGATTGAACCTAAAAAAAAAAAAAAAAGGGTCAGAAAAGGGAGTGAGGTGAACGTAGCAATTCTGTAAACTCAGGTAACTTCCCGATACCAATTTTGGGGAATTCACATGGCCTCAAAAGGGCACCTTCCCCCCACTTGATTACAAGTGCGTAAGGTTGATTTGAAAAAGTGATTTGCAATTGCAAATCAAAATCCCGTTAGCTTTTTTTCCAGTCAAAAGTGCAATCCTTAGTACTGAGGAAGCTTGAAGATGAAGATATATGGATATTTCGTTTGTTCTCTTTATGTTCTTAAGTTTTTATGTCTGTGTTTTTGTCATGTTTTTTTTTCTTTCTTTTTCAAATATATGAGAAAGTTTAAATTAAAAAAAAAAAGTTCAGAAAATCTCAGAAATTGTAAGGTGGGAAAGGTGTGGTTAATATAAAGTTGAAGTGAGGTGAATGTAAGGAAAGAAGATAATTATTTAATAATTAGTTAGCAAATAGTAATTGTTTGTTTGAAGGTTAATGTTTCTCACTATCTATTTAATTAAAGGATGTATTCATTCTAGCTATATGTGGGTAAGTGTCAACGTTTCGGTGAATACCAGACAGAAGAGAGAAACATGGACTATTAGGAACATTGTGATTGACCTAAGGAACAATTTCATTGACCTAAGGAACAATTTCATTGACCGAAGGATCAATTTCATTTACCCAAGGAATAATTTCATTGACCTAAAGAACAATTTCATTGACCCAAGGAACAATTTCACTGATCTAAGGAACAATTTCATTGACCTAAAGAACAATTTCATTGACCTAAGGAACAATTTCATTGACCCAAGGAACAATTTCATTGACCTAAAGAACAATTTCATTAACCTAAGGAACAATTTCATTGACCTAAGGAACAA
>SEYY01000332.1:0-17287 GCA_009176605.1 Armadillidium nasatum
TTTTAAAATCTTCAATTTCATTTGAAGACAGAGCAAATTCCAAACTCTTATCAATACATTTTAATTCTTTACAAGTATACAAAATATATTTCCATTCTTGTCTCACATATAATAAGAAATTTTTCAGCCATTCTTTTATCTCCTCTGCAGAAAAAGCCCAATTCAGAATCTTTTGAAACTCTTTCTCCACACTGTAAAGAACTACATAAAATAAAGCTTCCTTTACATTCTTATCATTAAATAGTTCCCTTTTGAAACTTTCAATTCTTAATTTCGGTACACAACATTCAATAAACAAATCAATTCTACTTAGATCACAAGCATCAAAGGATATTTTACCTATCATATTCCCTTGTAACCTTACAATATCCTGATTTCTCTTCCAAAGTTGCACTTGAAAAAATCAGTCGTAAAATTTTTTCATCTTCAATCGTAAATGGAGATTCAAAAAGCTCACATATTACGTGCGAGAATTCTAAATGTTCAAAATCTGAATGAAGTTTATATATAAAATAATCACCATTCTCTTTGTAAGTAAACGCACTAAGAATATCTCTTTTATTTATTCCATCCATGCGAAAGAAAAACCTTTTTAAAGATAGAGAACTTTGAATCCAAAAATCTCTCAAAATGTTATGATAATCACATAACTTAGAAGAAGATTTATTTTTTATTAAACTCACTATCCTGTGGAGAAGTAAACAAAATCCAGTTTTCGGTAACACTTCCCAAAACTGACTCACTACATCCATAAACATGTGTTGATAAGGCCAACTTAATAAATGAAACAATATATAATGCAACGAAACTGGCTCGAAGAACACCATCAACTGCCTCTCATCTAAATGGCGAAGCAAAAATATTGCCATTTCAAGATATTTCTGAAATGGTAAAAATAACTGAAGAGGAAACAAATGAGGAGTCGTATCACTTTCGCAGTAACCAAAAGTCTCCATATTACTTAGGAAATATTTCAAAGTGTCTCTAACAAAAATCAGAGCCTCCTCTTTTTCTGACTCATTCAGCTCTTCAAAGCACTTTTTGAATGCCACATCATTGCAGTTTCTAAATGACACATCGTCAAAAGTCTTCTTAAATTTGTATAATGAAAAACTGTCATCCTCTTCTTCCATTAGAATTTCAAGTTCTCCCAACAAAAAGTATGACCATGTATCGGCCATCTCATTGCGCCCACCGATACAAAAACCATTGTCTATCTTGTGTTCTGGTAATTGCTCCCATAAAACAGGAATAACATCAGACAAACAGTAATGACAAGCTATACAAAATTTAAGGGAAGGGCTTAATTCATTGTCTTTTATAATCTCTCTTGCAGCCTTTTCTTCATTTAGTATTCCTTTTGAGGTAAAAAAGGAACTTCTGAGGAAGGAACAACTATAACTGAAGGGCAAACCAAATTCCTCATTTTGAAATTTTGCCCATTCTATAGACTGAGTTAGACAAAAAATAACTACAGGTATTGGTATTTTTCCTCTCAATCCAAAAGGCAATTTCTCCAATATATGTAATACTTTCTTCTCCATATTTTCAAACCACGGTTCGCTTCCATTATGCCAAAAAATATAATCGAGATCAAGATTTGGCAGTCTTAAAATTTCACTTTTGAACTCTAATTTGTTTGCAATCTCAATGGCAATTTGAATTCTACAAAGTTCTTCCAAACGACAAACCATTTCTGTGAAAAATGTCAGAAAGAAATATATATATATATATATATATATATATATATATATATATATATATATATATATATATATATATATATATATATATATATATATATATATATATATATATATATATATATATATATATATATATATATATATATATATATATATATATATGTATTCGTATTTGAAGTGTTCGAGTGTTAAAAATTTTTTGTATTCATATTCAATAAAAAAAAAGTCCAAAAACTCCGAAAAAGTTTATCTTTTTAAATCTTTTTGAAATACTAAGATTTTTATTTAGTTTAAAAAATGATATATATATATATATATATATATATATATATATATATATATATATATATATATATATATATAATATATATATATATTATATATATACAGAAATTAATATTATTATAGGAAGCAAATTGTTTTTCATAAAAAAAAAATATAAAAAAAATTTATTTTAAGTGTTTTGTTTTTCTTTTAACACGATGGTGAATAATCTGAAAAAGTATTAATAAAAATATTTTTTTAATTTCAATAATTTTTAATATTTTTTGATATATTTTAAGTTAATTCGGTTTGGGATTCAATTCAAATTTGAAAGTTCTGGATTCAGATTTAGATTCGGATTTGAATTCGAGAATTTCAAAATTGGCAGGATTTCGTTTCAAAGGTTAACTTCAGAATCAGGTTCGGATTCGAAAGTTGCTAGATGCACCCATCACTTTATATATATATATATATATATATATATATATATATATATATATATATATATATATATATATATATATATATATATATATATATATATATATAAATATATAATATATTTTTATATATATAATAATTATAAGAAAGATCGATACTATATCGAATATCGCTTATTTACGCGATATATCGGTACCCATCTGGAAGCATATCGATTATAATTATTATATATATTTAAAAAATTTTTTTTTATTTTTTTTTATATATATATATATATATATATATATATATATATATATATATATATATATATATATATATATATATATATATATATATATATATATATATATATATTTTTTATTATTGGCATTAAGATTCTTCAGAAAATACATATTAAGCGTATAATTTTTATTCATTTTGTAAGTAGTACTAAAGATTTAATACCTTATCACTTTCCTAAGTAAATAAGTGGTAAAGTGCACCAGATTTCCCCTTGAATGACTTAAGTCAATTAACTTTATAAAACAGTGATAAGAAGAGTAACTATAGTAAGCAAATATTAAGTTTTTTGCTTGGATTTTTTTTTTTTTTTCATGAATTTAAGATTAATTAAAAACTTTTTTCATTATTTTATCAAGTATTTATAATACTTCCAATAAGATATATTTACTCTGTTTACATAACTTCCTTTAATTAAAGTTACCAATAAAGTTATCTTTTATTTGTGAACTAATATAGTCATTTCTGTTATTTATTTAAAGAAATTCATATATTTTCAAAGTGTTTAATTTTAATTTATTTTTCTAAGGAAAATTGTGATTCTTTTAATTTAAACAAATTATATGTTTATTAAATTTATCATTTCTTTTACCAAAGTGTTTCAGTCATTAATTCATTATTTTTAAACAGGTTTCACTTATGAGAATTAAATTGTTGAAAATTTGATAACCAAATAAATACTTTTACAATTTTAACTTACTTGCTCAGTCAGTTCCTCCTCTTCTCAATCCAAAGAATTTGCAAAGCAAAACATCTTTCTTTAATTGTAATTAAATACTAGAGGTATTTGATGTTTAAATAAAATTATATCTGTTAAATTGAAAAAAAAAAGAAATTAAAAGTATAGTAATAGTTAGATTTATAAGATTATAAAAGGTGAAACACAATTTAATATCTTAAAATATATTAACCTTGAAACCAGGGTTAAGGATTTTTTTTTATTTTTTATGAATCAAATTAAGAAATGATTTTTTTGATTTTATTATTTTTTTTGAGGCTACAAGTTTTTTCATTAATTAAATTTAGTAAATAAATAAATATAATTAGTTAATTATGTAAGTTATTTAAACTATAATTTTTAAAAAAGTATATATGTTATTTCAAATTTCAAATAAAAATAAAAATTTGACTGATTAGACTGATCTAAATTTTAAAAAAGAGTAAATTATATTATTTTATGGTTCTGTGTTGTTATTTAATTTTTATGATTATGTTATTATGATTACAATAAATATTAAAATAAAAAAACTAAAAAATTTTAGGAAAAGAAAAAACTTTCAACATTTAAAATTTTAAGAAAAATAAAAAATCAATTTCTATAATTAGAACATAAGTAAATAGAGACAGTTAGAGCTTTTAATTGGTCCGATTAAACAAATTAATAAAAAAAAATTATCTTAGTTAAAAATATATTTTGTGGTATATTGCTGAATGCTAACATATTTTAACCCTAAAGCATTTTATTATCTTTTTTTAATTTTTTTTATTCTATGGAATAAATTACCAATGAAAATTTTTTTTGAATAAGTTTATACTTACAGATACTACATAGCTTATTTTTATTTTTTTTTTTTTTTTTTTTTTTTTTTTTGATTAATAAGGTTTGATATAAAGTATCTGTATTAAAAATTATATATATATATATATATATATATATATATATATATATATATATATATATATATATATATATATATATATATATATATATATATATATATATATATATATATATTTAGCAATACATTCACCTCTAAGCTTTTTATCAGCTTTATTTTTTTTTTAAGGAGCCAAGATAATAATCGTTTGCAAGGTTAGACCTAATTGCTGTATATTAATGTAGGTTTACCCTTCAAGTCCAGGTTAGTTTGATAGATCTAAAGAGTCTAATAAACTAGTTTGACTTAACCTAACCTGGACTTGAAGGTTAAACCTATGCTAATGGATATTAAAAAGGCCTAACCTGGCAAATATTGATTCTCTCAACGCCTATATTTAAAAGATCTAATAAGTTATTAAATCTAGTATACTAGTTTGACTTAACCCAACCTGGACATGAAGGGTAAATTTATGCAAATGGCTAGAAAATAGGCCTAACCTGGTGAACACCAATTCTCTCAATATCTACATTAAAAAAAAAAAAATATATGAATGCATTGCTTTGATATATATATATATATATATATATATATATATATATATATATATATATATATATATATATATATATATATATATATATATATATATATATATATAGGGATGTACCGATACTCTATTTTTTTTGATGCTGATACTCTAATTATTATAAGAAATACACAGTAATAAGATAGAACATTTGCGTACTGCTAGGCAACTTAGTCATATATTTCATATTTGGTTGTGCCCAAGTATATTTTATAAATTAAAATATTATCTTTTAGGAATAATAAATGCAAATATAATACTAATAACGTTTTTATGTTTGTGTTTATTCAAAAATATTCCATTTCCATTTTCCAGTAAGTATTAACAAAGTTTAGCTACTCGCTTTTATGTTTTAACATGATTACAATTTACAAGAAGATTCTTTAACTAGCTACAATATAAAGAATAAAAATAATGAAAGAAGAGACCTCAATTAATCAGCAGAAAAGACAAAATATAAAAAAATATATTTTTTTTTTCAATATAGTATGAAGATCTTCCTCCGAAAATATACACAGTGATATTATAAGACAAACTGTCCTTTGACTATTTTGACTAGATTTTAAAAGATCTTGAAGCTAAAAATAGTAATAATAATTAAAATTCGTAAATATACGAGAGAGAGATAGAGAGAGAGAAATAACATAAGTAAAAAATTTATCACCCCCACTCACAGGTTTGGGGTACAGGAGGTGGAGCGCCTCGTAGACAAATAATTATCATTTCATTACTATACTGTAATAATACATATTATTATAATACAAGATGCAAATGTATGGCACATAAACATTTGTCTATGGGGGGCTGTACCCCCAACCCGTGAGTGGTGGTGATAAAATTTTTACTTATATTGATTCTCTCTCTCTCTCTATATATATATATATATATATATATATATATATATATATATATATATATATATATATATATATATATATATATATATATATATATATATATAAATTTTAATTATAATTTTTATGCTATATTGAAAAAAATAATTTTTTTTATTTTAATTCTTTTTTTTTTTTTTTTAACAAAATCATTTCTCGTTCATTAATTAACTAAAAAGAAAAAAAAATTTAATTTCATTTTCATAGTTAGGCTGAATAGAAAAAAATTTAGGCCTGCGTTTCTAAAGTTTCTAAAGAATTACCAAAAAAAAAATTAAAAGGTGCTAAACTATATATTTTAAGTATCTCAAATATCTAGCAACAATGTTTTCCACTTACGAATAAAATTGAAAAAGTACAAAACTGTAAACATTTTATATATATATATATATATATATATATATATATATATATATATATATATATATATAATATATATATATATATATATATATATATATATATATATATATATAATATATATATAATATTTACATTATATTGCCACCATTTATTTTCATTAACTATATTTTAAACTTTTAATTAACTATATTTTTAATTTATTGAATTTGATTTTCCTTCCCCCATTAAAGTGGTTTTTCTTTAATATAAATTACATTTCCAGTTTGTATTTTGAATAACAACGAAATGAAAGGTAAGAGATGTAAATAACATGTTAACCTAGATTTTATATAATTCACTCACATTTTACAGTAAATATCTAAAGATAGAATTCAAAGGTAAAACAGTGTTGCAGGTTTCAATAATTTAGTAAAAAATATTATAATAAAATTTTTAAATTAATATTAGGTAAAGTCTTAGTAACTGTGGAAAGGAAATGATATATATTTTTTATGGTTAATCAACGAATGACATTATTTTTTAAGAAAAATTTTTAAAAATACTTTAAAATTTTTTTTTTTTTAAAAACTAATATGAATAATTATGTCAGAATATCATCTGGTGAAATTATAAAACTCTCCTTTAAGTATTTTGATGAAGTTACTATTATAACTATATTTTAAAATATGTTGGAGCTAAAAATGGAAATAAATTAAAATATATATATATATATATATATATATATATATATATATATATATATATATATATATATATATATATATATATATATATATATATATATATATATATATATATATAGAGAGAGAGAGAGAGAGAGAGAGAGAGAAAGGAATATAAGAAAAAATATTATCATCACCGCTCATGGGCTAGGAGGTACAGGGGCCTCCACCGGCCGTAGTTAAATGTTTGTGTTTCATACATTTGTAACTTGTATTATAATATGCATTATTGCAGTACAGCAATGAAATCATAAATGCATAGCATACGATCACATATCTAAGGGGGACTCTGCTCCCTGTACCTCCCGACCTGTGAATGGTGGTAATAAAATTTGTACTTATATTCCTCTCTCTCTCTCTCTCTCTCTCTCTCTATATATATATATATATATATATATATATATATATATATATATATATATATATATATTATATATATATATATATATATATATATAATATATATGGCTTAGGTGGAGATTGTTTCTGAGTTTCGATATTTTTAATATTGATATTTTTTTGTCGATATTTTATTTTAATCGATATTTTTATACCTATAATTAGCCCTAGGCTACTATGTTGTGCAAACACTCTTGTGTACGTTAGGTCTCTTTTACAGCAAATTCTTGTGTAGGTTAGGCCTCTTTTTATGGCAACTTCGGTAGTTCAGGTTATGATAAGTCGAATTAGGTTCTGCTAGAAAAGTAAGTAATAGTAATTGTGTGTATGTCTAGTAATACCTCTGGCAACTCTCTTGTTTACGATAGGCTTCTCCGATATTTTCAATTTTTGATACTTTTTCACAATCGAAACTCAGAAACAATCTCCACCTTTACCTATATATATATATATATATATATATATATATATATATATATATATATATATATATATATATATATATATATATATAAAACATTTAATGTTACCAAAAAAATTTTTTTTTGAGGGGGAAGTAAAAAATATATAATGGCAACCTATTAACATGAAAGCTCTGACAACCTTTAAAGGACTACATCATTGTGTGCGTTTCTGCCATATTGAAAGATCTTTTGACATCACAAAGGAAAAAAATAATTTTCATTAATTTTAATTTTTAAAATAATTTTTTTTTCCTTACAAAATCATATCATTCGTCGATTAACCATAAAAAAAAAAAAAAAAAAAAAAAAAAAAAAAAAAATCAGATCATTTCGTTTTTGTAGTTAGGCTGAATAGAAAAAAAAAGATTTGGGCCCCCTTCGCTAAAGTATTACCTAATATCGATTTTAATTTATTTATTTTATTTTTTTAAGTTGTCTTTGATTTTAAAATCAATGTGATTCCGACTATGATCCTGATTTTCAGTTGACAATTCATTTAATTTTAGTATTCAAAACTTTGTTAATAACTGTAACAAATATTTTGTACAGAGACAAATACTTTTATTTTTTACTTTGAATAACAATTTTGATCAAGAATTTTGTAATATAAAAAGTTATTTAAATTTAACCACTTAGTCTGTGACTTAACCATAAAGTATATGTACACTCATACCATTGTAAAAGTATTACTTAGTAATGCAAATCAATGTTATAAATTTAAGACAAACTGGAATCCATATTAGTGCCCTCTTACTTGTTACTTGCATTGGCCTATTGACCATGGCTTCTATCTTCTTCCACAATTTAATCTTGAATGAAGAAATTCATATTTAATCAAAATGCACATATTTTAATCAATTTACTGCTCAATTATTATATGTCTCATTTAAATATAATAGAAGTAACCATATTTGAAAAAAAAAAAAATAAAATTAGTAAATAAGTAAGCGCTCACACTCTCTATCCACCTGACCTACTGTATATATTTTGACTATGATCCGTTTTGTTCGTAGTTGCCAACTTCTTTCTCTTGAAAAGTTAGAATTCTATAAAAACTTTGATGGAGCTGAAATTTGCTGTTTTTTATTTAATAACCTTGACCTTTAAAGAGAAGGGACAAAATTAGTGTTACAATTAAATTTTATTTATGTTATTATTTATCTTAATAAAATAATAAAAATTTAATAATATATTCTTATAAATAAAAATATAATATAGTTTACTTGTTTTCTTTCTTTAAGATTAAAATATAGTGAACTCGTTCTGTCAATCGCATTTTAGTCATTTTTATATCAAAATTTAAAATAGCTTAAATGAACTTTTAAAATTTATTACTTAAATAACCTAATTAATTAAGCTAATTAACTAATTAAATTTAATTATTAATTATTACTTACGCGTATAAACTTAATAAAAAAAAAAATTTGAACTAAAAAATTAAAAAAACAGGATTTTTTAAAATTTGATTCATATATTAAATTTTTTTTAAAACTCCCCAACCATTTTGTAACCTCAATGGGAGGCCATAGTGATAGAGAATTAAGACACTTATTTGTAGCTCTGAAGAAGCTGCGACAGGCCTAGCTAGCCTGCAGTGGATATTAATAACTCAAGAATTAAGCGCATATACAGCCAAGGAAGCATGACATCTTTTCGGATCACGAACCAGCAACTTAATGGACAAAGAAGGAGGAAATTTACGCATCGGTACTATAAACATAGTAATTTAGATGAACGCTATAAATTTAAGGACAATCTCGAATCCATATTATTGTCGCAAAACAGTAAAATGAATATAAAATGACTTCATAAATAACAAAAGATTATTTTGATGATGATAAATATTTTTATATTTGTCTTTATTTATTCTCTTAATAAAAGTTTTACAGGAAAAACTATAATATTTGTTTAAAAAAATTACTTAATTAACAACGTGGTAATTTATATGTTTAAAGTAGGACGAATTATTAATCAAATTAGAAAAGAGTTGACATCCGTGTAATTCTTATTAACCAATCAAAAACTAACCAAATTAGGGCGTGGCTTTCATAAGAAAAAAAAATATATATATATATATATATATATATATATATATATATATATATATATATATATATATATATATATATATATATATATATATATATATATATATATATATATATATATATATATATATATAATATAAATTATGAAGCATAATGCTAATAACGTAGGCAGCAACATAATGCATAAAAATTATAAACTTTAATAATCATGATAAATAGACGTTTCGGATTATTATAAATCCATTTTCAATATTTCCTGCAACAACAGAATCACAAAGAAATTAATAATAAATCACAATATGTATGACAAAAATAAATAAAAAATTTAAGATTAAATGATATTTTAAAGCAAACGAGCAAAGGTTACAAACACAAGTTATAAATTACAAATTAACCATCCACTCCGCACATCTGATTTCAGCATTTTATCCTCCCACTCTACTGATTCTGATAGAAAAATTCTGGAATCCCTCTAATATTAAACGTCTCAACCCCCAACTAAATTCAGCAACCTCGTCCGTCCCCCTTCTAATCTATTGACCTTTCTCCTGCAATATATACATGTATATGCGCATCCATATATTTAAAAAAAAAAACTTATTTCAAATCAAATATATTAGGCTTCCTTTTTTTTCTCGCCTATAACCAACTAACTTAATATTCAAAAACACCGATTACATTCATTTCACCTTGATTTGTAATTTATAACTTGTGTTTGTAACCTTGGCTCGTTTGCTTTATCATTTAATCTTAAATTTTTTATTAATTTTTGTCATACATATTGTGATTTATTATTAATTTCTTTGTGATTCTGTTGTTGCAGGAAATATTGAAAATGGATTTATAATAATCCGAAACGTCTATCTATTTATCATGATTATTAAAGTTTATAATTTTTATGAATTATGTTGATACCCACGTTATTAGCATTATGCTTCATAATTCGTATAAGGTTCCCTAGGAACAAATCTTTAGCTTATATATATATATATATATATATATATATATATATATATATATATATATATATATATATATATATATAATATATATATATATATATATATATATATATTAAAATTAGTATATTGTGATTTAGTATGTTTGGTTGACCCTGTTGCAAGGGAGAGTTTTAAATATGCCATTTCTTTTGTGCATAACTATTCTGGTGCAATTATTGAATATTTATTAAAACGTAAGAATGATACAATTGCTACAATAGAAAAAATATTTAAATCAAAAGGGTTCGAAAATTTTCAAATGTAAAATTTTCGCAGTATATATATATATATATATATATATATATATATATATATATATATATATATATATATATATATATATATATATATATATATATATATATATATATATATATATATATATATATATATATATATATATAAAATGAGAGAGATAGCTGCACAACAGGTAAATAAAATAAAAAGTTGAATCATATGGACCTACCAAGCTTTCTGCTATGATACTTTCCTATTGTAACGAATAAAAAACAAATAAATATATAAAATAAAACAGCCTTTGTGTTTATAGTATACTAAACTCTGAATGCACCTAGAATTAATTATAAATTCTTTAAAAAAAAATAGACGTTTTTCTGTGCGCTTCCTTACTTGGCCGATGTTTAATGACGTCACAGAACCCCTAGTCTCCAAATCCTCCTATTAGTTGAGATTTTTTAACGCCAGATAACGATTTGCTCTTTGCGTTTTAAATTCACATTCATCAAACTCTTGTGTTACGTCACTTGTCTTTAAAAAATCCCAAAAAGCCCAATTCAGAATCTTTTAAAGCTCTTTCCCTTTTCTGTCCAAAACTGAAAACAATAAAACTTTGTTTTACGTTCATCATTAAATAATTCCTTTTTAAAACTCTTAATTCTGTCTTTTGGGACAGCATTAAATAAACAAATTAACTCGCCTTGGATCCCAAGCTTCAAAGGCTATTTCACCTATTACAATATCTGATTTAACATCCAAGGTTGCACTCTCAAAAATCAGTCGTACAAATTTTTCATATTCAAAGCTAAATGAAGAATTAAAAAGCCGACATATGTTCCAGATATCTAAATTATGAAAAACTGAGCGAAGGCAAAATTTAAAACAAAATTATTAAACAAAAAGTAATAAGTACGATTATTCAAAAAAAAATTTTGTACAACTTCAATGGCATCTTATAACTATCAGGTTGCTGTACCAGCGTCAGAGATAATTGTACGAAATATAGCTATTTCGCCTTTTTATTTAAAAAAAAAAAACCTTTATATATTAAAATACGAAGACGAAATATTACGAAATAAAGTAAAATAGGCAAATCTATTTTTTTTTTATTTTAAATTATCTTTACGTTCTGAAATGTTTGACGTTACGCGTACTTTTCCTTTAAATCCAAGTTAGGTTAAGCCGAACTAGTTCGTTAGTTTCAACAAACTATATTTCGACTTAACCTAACCTGGAATTAAGGGTTGGTTGATTTTTAAATTTTTTTTCTCTTTTTAAATTCAGCCGTTATTGATTATGATCCAATTGATTAAATATTGCCATCTCATATAATACATATATATACTTTGAATTTCGATGCAAATTTTGCTCCGAATTGTGTCCGTTCAAGTTCTAGTTTATATTCCACTTTGACTTGTTGCCAAAACAATATTTAAAATTGTTGAGAAAACTTTTTTTCTCTTTTCTTTTTCCTTTCTAAAATAACTAAAAACTATTTCTAAATTGAAAAGTGATAAGAGATCCGAAATTATCTTTATCATCTCACATTTCAGATTCTTTTTTATCTTCAATATTCACCACTGCAGCTCCAACTACTCAAAATTTTAATGCTGCATTTCGAAACGACACTCTACACAATTTCTGGAAACTCTTTACAAAAGTCTCATTCTAACACTAAAAAAAAGCACGTAATAGTCTCATCTCCCTCAGACCAGTCCCTTCTCTCCACAGTATTTGAAAAATTAATGTTCCTGTCTCCACTCCACTCACAACATTCTTTCCTGACAATAATCTTGAACAATGGGTTTAGAAATAACAAAATGACTTCACCACAAAATTCGAAAATTGCTCAACTTACTTTACAAAAGAAAATTTAACACTCCAACAACGTATCTTACAAACAAAAGAATTAAAAATAAAAATAAGCTATCAAAAGTTTAACTATGAATACCCTAATGACATAAACCCAACACAGCAATATCATCGTCGGGAGATACGCAAACTCAAATCCATGAAAACATTAAATGGCACAAACTTTGACTAATAGAAAGAAAACTACAGAATATATATATCGCTGCTTCCCCTATTTTAAGTATCATTATAATCCAAAATTAATAAACTAGTGACCATCAATTACAAACAAGTTACTACATCCATCCATCACCTAAGAACAAAAACAAATATTTTAATTGATAACATGGGTTATAAAATACAAAGCAAATCCTTCTTTAGAATCCAAACTGCGTCAAACATTATAAATCTCCACACACCGAGGAGCAAAAATAACCAGGTAATATAATATTCACACATCTACAACACCCTTCACCCCAACTCCAAACACACCCATATACTAATAAAAAATAATTATTTCGTTCTACTTAACAGAAATAACAATTTCATTTTAGAAAATTAGGTTATAAACATCAAAATCATTCTAATTGCAAACCAAAAATCCATTTTCGTACATTTAATGTGAAAGAGCAAACTAAAGAACTTAAAATAGGTTTCCCCATTTCTCAAATGTTCAAATGGGAATGTTAATAAACATTTAAGTATCTAATAACAAGAGTGTATAAAACTTCATTAAAGAACTATGACAACTGTAACAGTGACAAATTTTATTACAACTGAGAAAACTTTTTATTATAAAGTCAAAAAAGAAAAAGTGAATTTTGTAATACAAAATTAAATTAAAAATAAAGAAATTTTAATCATTAAACTCATGAGAATTTTTATCGTTTCACAACAATTAAGAAAAAAAAAGTAAAATTTTAACACAATTCAGAAAAGTGAGAATGGAATTTTAAAAATAATGTCAACAATGTCGACTTTTTTTTGTTTCTGCTGAATTAATTTGAAGACAAGATTCAAGTTCCCTTTTCGGTGAGACTTTCAGTATGTTGTTTTTGTCAACCAATTTTATAAAGTTTTTCACTTCCGTTTCTGTCATTTCTGCCCATCGAATGAATGTATCTACTTCATTTAACTGTCTTTGTGCAACAAGATTAAGTATTCAATCACAGTAATCTTGTTGCACAAAGACAGTTAAATGAAGTAGATACATTTAACTGTCTTTGTGCAACAAGATTACTGTAGTATTCAATCACTTCCTCACTAAGGGCAACCTGTCGTCTGAAATCTTTACCTTCTTCTTCAGAGAGAGCGACCCATTCAGTGAATTTTTTAAGTAAACTTAAATCATTACTAAGAAATTCCTCGTCTACACGATGTACCATTTCAAATGCCAAATCTTTTTTATACTTTACCATTTCGATTTCTGAAGAAAAAATCCTTTCCAAAAACTCATCAATACCTTGAAAATCCCCTTTTGATAATGAGTATTTAAAGTGTAACGCAACGCTTCTCACTTCTAAAACTAAACTTTTTTCAAAATTTTTAATTTCATTTGAAGACAGAGCCCATTCCAAACTCTTACAGATACACTTTATTTGTTTACAAGTGTACAAAGTATATTTCCATTCTTCTTTCACATATAATATGAAAATTTTCAGCCATTCTTTTATCTCCTCTGCAGAAAAAGCCCAATTCAGAATCTTTTGAAACTCTTTCCCTTTATTGTCAAGAAGTAATAAAATTAAAGATTCCTTTACATCCTCATCATTAAATAGTTCCTTTTTGAAACTTTCAATTCTTCCTTTCGGTACACAACATTCGATAAACAAATCAATTCTCCTTAGATCACAAGCCTTAAAGGATATTTCACCTATCCTATTCCCTTGTAACCTTACAATATCGGATTTCTCTTCCATGGTTGCACTTGAAAAAATCAGTCGTATAATTTTTTCATCTTCAATGGTAAATGGAGATTCAAAAAGCTCACATATTACGTGCGAGAATTGAAAATCTTCAAAATCTGAATGAAGGTCAGATAAAAAATAAACCTTTCTCTCTTCATAAGTAAACGCACTAAAAATATCTCTTTTATTTATTCCATCCATGCGAAAGAAAAACCTTTTTAAAGATGGAGAACTTTGAATCCAAAAATCTCTTAAAATGTTATGATAATCACATAACTTAGAAGACGATTTATTTTTTATTAAACTCACTATCCTGCAAATAAGCAAACAAAATCCAGTTTTCGGTAACACTTCCCAAAATTGACTCACAATACCCATAAACATGTGTTGATAAGGCCAACTTAATGAATGAAACAATACATAATGCAACGAAAGTGGTTTAAAGAACTCCTTTAACTGCCTCTCATCTAAATGGTGAAGCAAAAATATTGCAATTTCAAGATATTTCTGATATGGTAAAAATAACTGAAAAGGAAACAAAAAAGGACTTGCAACACTTTTGCAGTAACCAAAAGTCATTTCACTAAGGAAATAACCCAAAAAGTTTATAGCATAAATCGCAGCCTCCACTTTTTCTGATTCGTTCAGCTCTTCAAAGCACTTTTTAAATGCCACATCATTGCAGTTTCTAGAGGACACATTGTCAAAAGTCTTCTTAAGTTTGTATAATGAAAAACTGTCATCCTCTTTCTTCCATTATAATTTCAAGTTCTCCCAACAAAAGAGTAAGACCATAATATCGGCCATCTCATTGCGCCCACCGATACAAAAACCATTTTCAAATACCTTATTTTCAATTTTGGGTCTCTTGTCTTCCGGTAATTGCTCCCATAAAACAGGAATAACATCAGACAAACAGTAATGACAAGCTATACAAAATTTAAGGGAAGGGCTTAATTCAGTGTCTTTTAAAATCTCTCTTGCAGCCTTTTCTTCATTAAGTATTCCTTTTGAGGTAAAGAAAGAACTTCTGAGGAAGGAACAACTATAATCGAAGGGCAAATCAAACTCTTTCTTATAAAATTTTGCCCATTCTATAGATTGAGTTAGACAAAAAATAACTAAATGTATTGGTATTTTTCCTCTCAACCCAAAAGGCAATTTCTCCAATGCATCTGATACTTTCTTCTCCATATTTTCAAACCACAGTTTGCTTTCTTCATACCAACAACCATAGTGATCAAGATCTGGCAGTGTTAAAATTTCCTTTTTGAACTCCAATTTGTTTGCAAGCTCAATGGCCATCTGAATTCCACAAAGGTCTTCCAAACGAGAAACCATTTCTGGAAATATAGTATATATATATATATATATATATATATATATATATATATATATATATATATATATATATATATATATATATATATATATATATATATATATATATATATATATATATATATATATATATATATATATATATATATATTTTTAACACTTCACCACCACTCCAGAGGCCTTTTCAAGGAGGGAGCACAAACAATAGAAAAGAGGAAGAAAACCCACAAAGACCCAAACTTAACCCACATCCCTCAGGTGGGCATAAACGGAAGCCTTGAAAAGAGGATGATTAAATACAGGAGGAAAAATAGATGGTAGAGAGTTCCACAGAACAGAGGTGGCTGGAAAGAAGGCACCACAACGGGTAAACCTGGGGTTTCCAGCATCCACACAAAATTCGTGTGAGACCATGGCACACCTTGTGCAACGAGGGTGGCCCAATGGTGGAGGAATGCGAGTGGCCAATTCCCTTAAGCCATTGTAGTACCTATAGAAAAGTGATAGTGAACCAACGTCACCTAGCAGAGATAGAGGGTCGAGATAGTCTGAGAGTAGAGTACATTTTATTAATCTTTTAGCCTTAGACTCAACCCTATCCATAGGACTGGAGGAACCGGAGCCCCCCTACAAATGTGTGAATAGTACTCCATACAAGGGTGAATAAGACTCTTATATAATTGTAGTAACTGCTCAGAAGAAAAAAATTCTCGCAACCTGAAATAGTACTCCCAGCTTCTTAGAGGCAGCCTTAGTAACCGCTGTGATATGTGGTTTCCAAGACAATTTATTGTATATGTTTAGATCAAGAATGTTGATGTTATTTACAGGTGAGACAGGAGAGCCATCGAATAAGATAGGAAAGTTGGGAGGTGTTTTTGAAAGGGAGATATGAAGAAGTTGAGTTTTTAAAGAGTTGAATTTCACAAGGTTGCTATGACCCCACCGGGAGATCCCATCAAAATCTACAAGAATAGAATCGGAAAGTTGAAAACGAGAAGCAACTCTAGAAACAAAAGAGGGAACAAATCTGAAATGAGTAGAACACAGAGTGGAGTCATCAGCATAAGAGTGAACAGAGTTAGAAGTGAAATTGAGAAGATCGTTAATGAAAAGTAAGAATAGTGTTGGAGATAAAACAGATCTCTGAGGAACACCACAGTTGACAGGAAAGGAGGAAG
>SEYY01000332.1:17387-19887 GCA_009176605.1 Armadillidium nasatum
ATATATATATATATATATATATATATATATATATATATATATATATATATAATTTGATTGGCTGCTTTCAGCAATACAAAGCATAGACTGGCGCTAGGATAATAACTATAAAAAATTTTAATTGCCACATCTATTCTAAACATTTTATTAAACCAAAGAGCAACAAAATTTTAATAGCAGCATAATTTCTGATCCTCTATGTGTATATATGTGAATTTTGGATGCATGTGTGTATGTTTAGTTTACTTATCGTGGTATTTACTTCTAATTTATGCGAGAGTTTATGTATGGATTTATTTGTTGAAATTGAATTGGTACAAGGATGAGCAAACTGCAGGAGAAATAAATTAATTCACATTTGCACAGAGAGAGAGAGAGAGAGAGAGAGAGAGAGAGTAAAAGAGAAGATACAGAGAGAGTGAGATAGGAATACACAAAGAAAGAGAAGATACAAAGAGAGGGAAAATATTATGGGAGAAAGAAAGAGACAGAGAGAGAGAGGAAGAGAGGAAGAGAGGACGAGGAGAGTAGACATACAAAGAGGGAATAGTACAGAAAGAAATAGAAAGGGTAAAAAGGAAGATGCAGACAGTGAGAATGAGATAATAGGTATACACAAAGAGAGAGAAGATACAAAGAGAATGAAAATATTAAAGGAGAAAGAAAGAGACAGAGAGAGAGAGGAAGAAAGGACAAGAAAGAGACAAGGAGAGTTCATATACAAAGAGGGAATAATACAGAGGGAGAGAGAGAGAGAGTAAAAGAGAAGATACAGTCAGAGAGAGAGAGAGAGAGTGAGAGAAAAGGTATACAAAAAGAGAGGGAAAATATTAAAGGAGAAATAAAGAGACAGAGAGAGGGATGAAGAGAGAACGAAGAGAGTAGGCATACAAAGAGTGAATAATACAGAGAGAGAGAGAGAGAGAGAGAGAGAGAGAGAGAGAGAGAGAGAGAGAGAGAGTAAAACTTCGGTAAATTACATCAATTACAGCTGACGTTTATTAATGGATTTTAAAAATGATACAACGAAGCAAGTTTTAGATTGACTTGGAATAGTCTAAGAAGAAGGAGAAAAAAAGGTCAAATGGCTGACCTTAAACTGACTCTTTGGACTTTTTGGCATCATGCCATATGACACTCTCTTTATTTATGCTGCTAAAGAAATGCTTAAAAGGACACCTTGGCTCTGCAACTCCTACAAGCACAATACCCCATTCGGGAGGGGAGATAAACGTATACATAATCACTCATCCAGATATTATAATGTCATGTATAAAATCAGTTACGTATATGTTAGAAATTGTTCATTAAAGATTTATGAAAATGCGAAGAAAACTGGATTAAGAGAGATAGAGAGAGGAAAGCAGGCAGAAGGAGATGGGAAAAGGGAGGGGTGAGGTAAAGGAGAGAGTGAGGGAAAGAAACATTTTTATAAAGAGAGAGGTAGACAGACAGAACCAGATGGATACAAAGATGGAAGATGAGGAGAGAGAGGGAAAGGAAGAATTAGAGAGAGAGAGAGAGAGAGAGAGAGAGAGAGAGAGAGAGAGAGAGAGAGAGAGAGAGAGAATACAAATCCAAAACATTCTAACTTTAAATCACTCATGACCTTGATTTATTTCGATGAATTTTTATTTATTAATTTCATTTTGAGCTAAAATTAACTCTCCGACTTTCGATGATTTTGTTCACATTTATTTCTCACAGAAATCAGAAACAATTAAATTGCGAGAAATTAGAAACACGACAAATGCTTTTAAAATACACACAAACACACATATATATATACACACACACACACACACACACACACACACACACACACACACACACACACACACACACACACACACACACACATACACATACATTAAAAAAGGTCGAAATAAATGTATTTTCTTATCGTTTCTTTAATTAATAATAATAATGGTAAAAAAAACTTTGAATATAATAAAATTGCAAATAAAAGTTAACTATTTATTTGTGAATGCGCTTGTTTGTGCAAATCTTTGAATAAACAGTTATTTTTATGCCTTATTTTTATGTTGTCTGGTTTAGCTTAGGCGTTGATGCGCAATAACTGCATTAAAAAATATATATATATATATATATATATATATATATATATATATATATATATATATATATATATATATATATATATATATATATATATATATATATATATATATATATATATATATATATATATATATATATATATATATATATATATATATATATATATATATATATATATATATATATATATATATATATATATATATATATATATATATATATATATATATATATATATATATATATATATATATATATTATATCAATTCCGAATTTTCTAAAAAAAAAAAAAAAAAAAAAAAAATATTTTATATAAAACTAAGAAATATAAATTAAAATAAAAATCAATAAAAAATTCAATACTTAAGTTGATCTATACATATATATATTTGTAGATTAATAATTAAATAATGTTCCC
>SEYY01000332.1:22387-24887 GCA_009176605.1 Armadillidium nasatum
TGAGTATATATATATATATATATATATATATATATATATATATATATATATATATATATATATATATATATATATATATATATATATATATATATATATATATATATATATATATATATATATATATATATATATATATATATATATATATATATATATATGCCTTCCCAACTTTCTGATTTATGGTCTTCTGATCTTAGGGGTTATGGGGAGTCTTGTGTGGTGGAGCTTGACATTTCCAAGACTTTTGACCGTGGTGCGGCATGCGTCACCACTCTCAAAGCTCCTTTCCTTTGGGTTCATTCCTTCTCTTTGCTTACTCTTGTCTAGTTTCCTTTCATATCGTTCCATTTCGGCACTTGTGGATGGAGCGACCTCTTCCTCCTTTTCTGTCAATCGTGGTGTCCCTCAGGGTTCTTTTCTATCTCCATCTTTATTCTTACTTTTCATCAACGATCTCAGCTCCACTTCTAACTCTGTTCATTCTTATGCCAATGACTCAACTCTCCATTCTTTCATTCATTTCAAATCTGCTCCCTCTTTTGCTTCTAGAGTTGCTACTCGTCTTCAACTTTCTGACACCATTCTTGCAGATCTGAACGGGATTTCCCGGTGGGGTCGCCTCAACCTTGTGAAATTCAACTATTTAAAAACTCAATTTCTTCACATCTCCCTCTCGAAAACACCTCCCAAACTTTCCTTTCCGATCTCCATCGACGGCTCTCCCGTCTTACATGTAAACAACATTAACATTCTTGGTCTAAACATAAACAATAAACTTTCTTGGAAACCTCATATTACAATGGCTGCTATGGCCGCTTCAAAGAAGATGTGAGTACTGTTCAGGTTGGGGGAATTTTTTTCTTCCGAAAAGTTAGCTTTAATTATATAAAGGTCTTTTTCGATTTTGGGGGAAGCTCCGGTTCCCCCCCTCTTTTGGATAGGATTGAGTCTAAGGCTAAGTGATTAATAAACTGTCTGCTCCTTTCAAACTCACTTGACCCTCTGTCTCTGCGACAGGTATAGGTAATACAACGACAGCTGCTCGAGGTAATTGACCTCTCGCATTCCACCACCATTGCGTCGCCCTCGCAGCATAAGGGTAGCCATGCTTTCACATGAATTTTGTGTGTATGATAAACCCCAGGAATGCCGTTGTGGTGCCTGATTCTTTCCAGTCACTTCCGTTCTGTGGAACTCCCTGCCTTCTTCAGTTTTTCCTCTTGTATTTAATATTCCACTCTTTAAGGCCTCCGTCTGCCCACTTGAAGGGTTGGGTGGTGTGTTCTCTTTTATTTTTGTTTTGTCCCCTCCTTGAAAAGGCCTTGGTCCGTGAATGGTGGTAATACTATATATATATATATATATATATATATATATATATATATATATATATATATATATATATATATATATATATATATATATATATATATATATATATATATATATATATATATATATATATATATATATATATATATATATATATATATATATACTGTATATTTGGAATGACTTATCAGATGTTTGTCTCTTCCAGTCTTACCCCCGGCATTAGAAGCTTGTGGAGTCAGGCCTAGCAAGCCTGCTACATAAAAAAAAACTGCTCAGAATACCAAAATTACGCTTCGGACAAGAAAGAATTAATTGGTGGAATACCACCTGACAGGAGCTATCCTACCAGGTTGGATGATATATATATATATATATATATATATATATATATATATATATATATATATATATATATATATATATATATATATATATATATATATATATATATCATTAAAATAGCATCGTTATCACCATGATGACAGGGGTGTTGATTTAAAAAAATCGATTCCTTATTTTTTAAAATATAACAAATATGAATATAGAGACCTTTCTTTTTTCTCAAAAACTCAGGTAATTCTTCTATCTACTCGAAATAATCTTCCAATTAACTACAATGTCTTCTTTGAAAACACAACT
Source organism: Armadillidium nasatum (assembly GCA_009176605.1). Taxonomy (NCBI): domain Eukaryota; kingdom Metazoa; phylum Arthropoda; class Malacostraca; order Isopoda; family Armadillidiidae; genus Armadillidium; species Armadillidium nasatum. The sequence continues at coordinate 24,365 of SEYY01000332.1, forward strand.
TTAAGCATCATCTGTTTTCAGTATCCATTATAATTTTCTTTTCTTTTGTTCTTCTCACAAGACACGCTTCTTTACGTTATTCTAATTTAATGAAGTGGGAAGCACATTTCTTTTGTGATTTCGTTTATAAAATTTTTCTTAAAAATAGAAAGTCTATAGTTTTTCACCCTAGTCTATGGCTTTTCACCCTAGTCTATGGCTTTTCACTCTAGTCTATAGCTTTTCACCCTAGTCTATAGCTTTTCACCCTAGTCTATAGCTTTTCACCCTGGTCTATGGCTTTTCATCCTAGTCTATGGCTTTTCACCCTAGTCTATGGCTTTTCACCCTAGTCTATGGCTTTTCACCCTAGTCTATGGCTTTTCCCCCTAGTCTATGACTTTTCGCCCTACTCTATGGCTTTTCACCCTAAAACTTCCGATCTCATGGACTCTCCTAATTTCATTCCGGGACTCGAGTAGTTGGTTTATTTTCCTTATTCACCTTTTTTGAACTCTAAAGTTGCATTCCACCTCCTTTGAAG
>SEYY01000332.1:62387-79887 GCA_009176605.1 Armadillidium nasatum
TGGAGGAACCGAGTTTTTGAGGAATTTAAAACGACTATGTTTTCTCTGCCCCAATTTCTAAGATCAGAGGTCATTTGCTCCAAGGTTATCCTCCTTGCGTCTATTAACTGTTGTTGAGAGGGGCGCCTTTCAAATGAAAAGAGTAATGAAGGGTGGAGTCATCAGCATAGGAGTGGATAGGAGATGAAGTAAACAGAGAGAAGGTCATTAATGAAAATTATTATTTATTATTATTATTATAATATATATATAATATATATATATATAAATAATATATATATATATTATTATATATATATTATATATATATATATAACTATATATATATTATATATATTATTCATAATGTACATACATTACTGTACAATTTTCTTTTTAGCTGAATGAGAATGTTCATTTATTATTATTATTATATTAATTATTATTATTATTATTATTATATTTATTTATATTTATTATTATTTATTTTATATTATTATATTATATGTATTATTACCACTTTATCTTTTATTATTATTATTATTTTTATTATTATTATTATTATTATTATTATTATTATTATTATTATTATTATTTTTGCCATCTTTATATTTTCCGTTTCTTTTATTATCATTATAATTATTACCATATTTACCTTTTCCTTCAATTATTATTCTTATTCTTATTATTATTATTATTATTATTATTATTATTATTATTATTATTATTATTATTATTATTATTATTATTAATATTATTTCCACGTTTATATTGTTATGTTTTTGCAAAAGAAAATAATAAATGGAAAAAATGCTCAATTCTCAGAATACAAATAATTCAAAATTCTTTTAATATTTAGAAATAATTTCTTAAAAACAGAAAATACGCACACACAAACACAAACACACAAACACACATACTAGCAAATCCATAACATGTAAGTTTTATTCTTGTAGCAATATCAAGTTAAAAAAGGTTAAAAACCAAAATATATAATATATATATATATATATATATATAATATATAAATATATAAATATATATAATTAATATATATATATATATATATAATATATATTAATATATATATATATATATTATATATATATATATATATATATATATATATATTAGCTCCTTTCATCATTATATAAAAATAAGAGTTTATTATTTCAATATATAATTAATATGTATATTAACTTTTATTTTTTTTAATAAAATAAAAACAAATAATTCAATTAGTCGAATGAAACTAAAACTATTATTTTAATTTATGTATTTTTTTTTCCTCTCCTTTCATTCGAATTGAAATTCAGTGAACTACAAAATAAAAGATTTACAACAAACACACACTATATATATAATATATATATATATATATATATATATATATATTATATATAAATACATATATAATATATAAATGAGATCTTCAAAACATGTTTAGAAAATTCTTCTAAGAATTTCCCCAGTCTTCTTGCCAAATTATTTTAATCATTTCCCTTCCCTTTTTATGTTGGTTGCTTCGTTGCTTTAATAATAAAAATTTTGGGTTGAACTTTTTCTACGTCATTCACAGTTAAAAGGAAAAACGAAAATGCATTTCCTTCACAGTTTCAAAACAGATCGTTTACATATTTTAATTCTGATATATATATATATATATATATATATATATATATATATATATATATATATATATATATATATATATATTATATATATATAATATATATGATTAATAATTAATAATAATAAATATTTATCAAATTATCATTATTTCCTTTATTATATTTATATTATTGCTATTTATTATTATTATTATTATTATTATTATTATTATTATTATTATTATTATTATTATTGCTTATTAAAAAATTATTTTTTATTATTATTTTTTTTATTATTATTATTATTATTATTTATTATTACGATTATTTGTATAAATTCTGTAGCTGAAAAATGAATAAAGATCAAAGATTAGATATTTTATTACTATTATTATTATTATTATTATTTTTTTTTTTTATTAATAACAATGTTACCATAATTATCATTATTTTTATTATAATTATTATTATTTTCGCTACTATTATATTATTATTATTATTATTATTACTTTTAATATTATTATTATTATTATTATTTTCACTAATTATTATTATTATTAATATTATTATTATTATATTATTATTATTATTATTATTAATTATTATTATTATTACTCTTCCTGTTATAATTATTTAAGATTTTTGTTTGCATAAATTTTTTAAAGAGAATGAAGTAATTCAAAGAAAGGAGCTAAGAGACAGAGTAGTGACATTTGTCATAAATTGTCAAAAGCTTTGGATATCTCAAACGCATCCCTAAATTCAGAAGATTATAAAATAGTGAGATAAGAGAGTCTGTAACCTATAGACATCGAGCGTCGAAAGCCATACTGATGATCTGAAAGAAGGAAATGGAATTTCAGATAATCCGGGAAATTGAAAGTTTAGATAGATCAGTCTATCAAGATTTTAGACATAATACAAGTGAGTGCTATAGGACGATTGGTAAAGATCAGATCGGCTACCTTTCTTTGTAATCGACTGAACATATGCCCGCTTCCAACACAGAGGGAAAGTATTAATATTAAGGTATAGAGAGTAGAGTGGAACAAGGACAGCCTCTAGCTCAGACGCACACCCCCCTCAAAATTTAAGGGGGAATGCCATATATTGATCTCAGGATTTTATACACAGGATCATGTGTGATTACAGGTAGAAACATAAAACACCTGAGAGGAGGATTAAGATGAGGGATTATAGAATCGTAGAGGGTGGAATTAGCTGAAGAAAAGTGGTTGATGAGGTTAGCCTTTTCAAAAAGGATTGTTAGCTATAGTACCTGTCAGAGAGAATAAGAGAAGAAAGGCAGATGTTCCGAAGTTATTAGAAATGTTTTTGGTAAGAGAGCAAAGATTTTATCAGTAGGAGAAAAAAGGTTACTCAAATTTTGATGTTTCCATAAATGAAAGGATTCAAATCCGAATCCGAATCGAATCCGAATCAAGATGAGCTTTTGAATTTCTCGAATCACAATCAGAATTCAGAATTCGGAACCTCCGAATTCGAATCCACCTAATTTTTGGATTTCTCGAATCCGAATCTAGCAAAATTTTCAATTCTAGAATCGGAATCCGAATCCGAATCCACGAAAATACCTTTGAATCTGATCCAGATTCGTATCGCCCTTCACTGTATATATATATATATATATATATATATATATATATAATATATATATATATATATATATATATATAATATATATTATATAATAAAATAGAGCTAAACATATGGGAAAATAAAGAAATTCTTACTCATCAATAGGTAAGAATTTCTTTATTTCCCAATATGTTTAGCTCTATTTTACTTTGTACAAATTTACTGCTTGGTTATAAGCATTTGTTGAAATATATATATTATATATTATATATATTATATATATATATATATATATATATATATATATATATATATATATATATATATATATATATATATATATATATATATATATTATATATATATATATATATATATATATATATATATATATATATATATATATATATATATATATATATATATATATATATATATATATATTGGGTAATGTAATAGTGGGAAAAATCTAAGTGATTTATCATTATTTTAAGTAAGCAACAAAACAAAAATGACATTTTAATCATAAATTACGTAATTTCTTATACTTTATATTTGTTACTGCAAGAAGACACAAGAATGACATATTGACCTACCTTCGTAATGTTAAAAATGCATTCCAGTTAATGCATTTCAGAAACGACATGTTTAATTATTGATTGTCGAATGCATTCGGATGAACAATTTCACGGGCGTCACGCATATTGTTGCAGAATTTCGGACTCAGTAACTTGCTCCTTGTACACTAGGTTTTAGAAGGTCCCCTTTCATTTAAATCCAAGAGTTAGAGAACGGACGACTGTGCGGGTTTATTATTCCTGGTCTCTTCTACCAATCCATTTGCCAGGTGAGGGAATGTTCAGGTACTGCTGAACAGGAATACTAAAATGAATAGAACCCTATGTTGAGCTATTCACATGATTCTTCTTGCTTCTAATGATATTTTTTTGTGGAGGATAACAATGTGTAACATAGAAACTAATATAAAAGGTAAGTTGTCATGACTTTTCTATCAAAGTTTGCAATATCTTTGAACAAGATTGATCAACTAATTAAAGGATTTATTCTGGAGCCAGCAAAAAAAACTTTCTTTTGAGAGAATATCAGTAGAGGAAAGAGGGATATATTATGTTCTAGTGCAACGTGTTCAACATTGTTTCGTTACTGACAACAATACGTACGACCCACATTCCTGGAACTCAAATTGTAGAGACTTTCAACATCTTGAAGCAACGTTTTGAATTCTACTATCTTGCTAGCATGCAAACCACACATGGTTGTCCATGTTCTGCTGGAACCGGTTACAGTTTATCTTTCTCTCTCAAAGATTCACAAAGGCCAATAAAATGCAGTAAAGGTTTTATTATGTAGGTGAATTCCTATTAGGGTACATATATTGATATTTGCTTCCCAGATTTCGTTATCATTCGCTATTCTGTACTAAAACGATTATATATCTATATCATCATTCTGTTGAAGAAATGAACAATGGTCCATGATAACACTACCACAAATTTGCAAGTGACCTGGTCTTTCAACACGCACATATACATACAGCACATTAACTGATTCAATTTTTAAGTAATAAGCTTACTGACAATGAAAACAGACATGATGAATTAGGTGTTACCACTAGTTCTATTTCGGAAACTGAGTATTTCTAGATACATGTTACAGGACCATCTTTGATGTTTATAAAGAACGAATTACCTCTATTTTGACTCTTCTTTTTGTAACTACATTGTGCACATAAGGTAATTGCTAGGGTGAAGAGCAGAACAACTAGAGAAGGGTTAATTAAACCATAATAGAATTAAATAAAAAGTTTAGAATGGACTTTGTTTAAAAAAAAAAGTCGTAAATAAATTCCATCCAGATTGAGATATATATATATATATATATATATATATATATATATATATATATATATATATATATATATATATATATATATATATATATATATATATATATATATATATATATATATATATATGTGTGTGTGTGTGTGTGTGTGTGTGTGTGTGTGTGTGTGAGTGTGTGCGTGTGCGTGTGTGTGTGAATGAGAGTTTATGTGAAAGTTAATCCTTAATATAAGCAATAAATAAATTTCCAACATTAAATAAATTGAAGCATTTATCAATGATTTTTTTTTTTAAATAAATTTCCCGCGAGAGTTATCTAGTCGAACCCCTACGGAGATATTATTTTAATATGAAATAATTTAATAAAATGATAAATAAATATTATTTAATAAATTTTAATTAATCAACTTGAGTGAAGTTATCTAATTGATAAAAAAGTAAATAAAAATTAATTAATTCTAATCTATTGGAAAAAAATGAAATATATATATATATATATATATATATATATATATATATATATATATATATATATATATATATATATATATATATATATATATATATATATATATATATATATATATATATATATATATATATATATATCAAAAAATAAAAATCAAAATAAAACTCAACCCACAGGAAAGGTTATTAGCCCTGTCAGTAGGTTCATTCGAGGATAAACCAAGGCTTTCATGGGCCAACGGCAAACATCCGCTGACAGGTCAGGTCTATCATGGATGCCGACTTTGATCCCACCTACAGTAAACTTTCCGCAGATGTACTTATTGACATAAGTGGGCGGGCTAAGCGCAAGAGAGAACTGCCCAGATTTTTCTACTCCGACCAGGCCTCGAACCCTGGATCTCTCGTTCGCAAGTCATTATGATGGACCTTGTTAGTATGCTTGATGTTGGATTTTGAGGTCTCTAGTTCAGGACAGACTCCGCAAGCCGCTGCCTGAAATTGAATTTACTCGTGAAACTCTGGTATCAGCCTCCGAAACTCGTCGGTACAGGACAGACCGACATGGAAACGTATGCTGATCCCGCTGACAGGCTGAGGTCTTCCTGGGAACGGAAGTAGAAGTAGAGTATATATATATATTATGGATGAGGCAGGGGTGTGTAATATCGTCTTGGCTGTTTAATCTGTTGATGGATGGTGCATTTAGGGATTATTATATTCTGGAATAAAATTTTTGCTATATAAAGTACAATTTTTTTTTGGAAATCTCTCCATTATTGGGAGAGATAAACATTTCCGAATTCTTATCAAATTTATGTAACCTTTTGAGATTTTCAGATACATTCCCATTCACTGCTTTCGATGTAACTTTTTTTCTTGATCGAACTTCTTCAAATTTCCGAAAGCTCTAGAAGAAAGGTATTGCTAAAATTCAGTCTTGAGACATTTTAGATATATATTTCTAAAAACACGTTGTAAGGTAAAATGCAAAAAAAAAAAAAAAAAAAAAAAAAAAAAAAAGTTTGGAAATTTTGAAAAAAATTTTTTTTCAAAATTTAAAACATCATTACTTTTTTTCAAAAATAGAAATCTGAAATGTCTCACGATGGAAATTTAGATATATCTTTCTTCTGTAATCCCTAAAAAAATTTGTCTAACTTTGGTCAAAAAACAAAAAAGTTATATCCGAAATAGTGAAGGTGCTAAATTGGACTAAAAAGTATAACTCACTGTTTTGGATATAACTTTTTCGTTTCTTAATCCAAATTGCCCAAATTTTTGGAATTGTAGAGGATGGATATATCTAAAGTTAGATCGTGAGACATTTTAGATATCTATTCCTGAAAAAAAGGAATGGTATTTTAAAATTTGGAAAAAAAAAAAAATTCCAAATTTTCAAACTTTTTTTTATTTTTTATTTTACCTTACAACGTGTTTTTAGAGATAGATATCTAAACTGTCTCACGATCGGAACTTTAGCTATACCTTTCTTCTAGAATTCCTGAAAATATGAAAAAGTTCGGTTAAGCAAAAAAAAGGTTATATCGAAAAAAGTGAAGGGGTATGAATCTTAAAATCTATAAAAGTTACATAAATTTGACAAGAATTCGGAAATGCATATCTCGCCCAAAAATAGAAAGATTCCAATTTTTTTATAGTAAAAATTTTATTCTAGAATATAATAATCAACAAAAAATGTCCCAACCCTCTTTTAATTCCGCAAAAAATAAAGGAATGAGATTTGGAGGTGGGGATAAGGTGGTGAGAGGGGAGGAATGAGAGAGTGTAAAAGTGGGGGGAGAGAGATTTGGGAAGGTGGAAGAGTTCAAATATCTGGCAATGTTGATGGAAGGAAAAGGGGTATGGAAAAGGAAATAAATAATAGAGTAGTGGAGGAAATGAAAGTGATGGAGGATTAAAGGAAGTATGGAAGAATGGAAGAATACCGAAGGATATAAAAGAAAGAATGTTTGAAGCATGGATGATGAATGCTCAGGTGAGAAAAAGATTGAATGGGTTTGAGATTCAATATTTTATTTATTTATTAATTTTTTTTTAGATATTTGAACTCTTAAAAAAAAATATTTTTTATTAATATTCAAAGAGAGATATATGGTTTGAGAAAGGTAGATAGGATTAGAAACGAAAGAATAAGGGATATGTGTGGATGGAGGAGGGATATTGTGGATAGAGCAAAAGAGGGTGTTCTAAGATGGTTTGGACATGTGTGTAGAATGAATGAGAAAAGGATGGTGGGTAGAGTACTTAGATCTAAGGTGGAGAGAGAAAGGGGGAGAGGAAGGCCAAAGTGGAGATGGATGGCTGGAAAGAGAATTATTTTAGGGGGAAGGAGTTTAAGTTTAGACGAGGGAACGAGAGTTGCGGAGAACAGAGTGAGATGGAGGGCAGTGTTGAGGGGGTATGAGAGAAAGAGTGTATGTGTGCCTGTATGTGTGAGAGAATTGTGGCGGGCACCACCACAGGAGAGCGAGAAACGTGAATAGTGCATATATATATATATATATATATATATATATATATATATATATATATATATATATATATATATATATATATATATATATATATATATATATATATATATATATATATATATATATATATATATATATATATATATATATATATATATATATATATATATATATATATATATATATATATATATATATATATATATATATATATATATATATAGGGAGCGTTTCTGAACCTGGGGATCGTAAACTCGTATAAAGAGTGTTACTGTGAATCTCCAAACATAAAGCCCTTAATGTACGAAAAAAACTTTTTAAATACTTTTATAATCTTTGTTTGCATTAAAATATTAACATAGATTAAAGAACATGAAATTCGTATTTTTAAACTATTCGAACGCTTGTTAAAAGATTATTTTATTTTCATGAAATATTTGTCGTGAATATTTTAAATTTATTAATCAGTCGTACGGTAAATATCTCGATCTTCAATTCAGAATTTGACACCTTTTGGGGGTAGCATTTATTAATCAGCTGTATGATAAAAATCTCGATCTGCAGTTTTGAATTTTGTCACTGTATGATAAAAATCTCGATCTGCAGTTTTGAATTTAACACATGTCAGGCATAGCATTTATTAATCAGCTTTATGATAAAAATCTCGATCTGCACTTTGGAAGTTGACACTTTTCAGGAATCAGAGTTAATTAGAGGTTTGTGAGATTAATAACTTTATGTTTTGGACTTGTGAGTGGTCTTTGGGCTTTTAAAAGGTTAAGAAACGTTGATTTTAGGTTTTATTTGTGAATAATGCAATATTTGCTCACAAATGTACCAAAAACTCTGCCTCATAATTAAGTGATATTGATCTTTTTTGGTAATTCACCAATAACATTCAATCAAAAATTATTCTTCACCTTTACAATTTACATTTGCTCTTACTCTTTACAAATGTAAGGAAAAGAAACATATCTATGGGGAGATCTGCACCAAGTACTCCCTGACCTGTGAGTGGTGGGTAAATTAAATATCGGTAAATTATTCAATTATAGTTTGCTACGGAATGTGCATCACAACCAAATTTGCAGACCGTAAACTTTTTAATATAAAAGTTCGATATCACAGGGCATTGTCCAATTAAAGGAGGGGAAATGTTCTAGGTAGTTTCTCCCAAGGACTGTATGAAAGATCGAACTAACGCCCTCAGACAACGTGAGTCAATCTCTCTATCGGTTTAGCTACTGTTTCTAATGCCGTATAAGTAAAAATGGTCAATGAAAGATCGAACCTCAAAGTAAACATTTTAGAATTTTTATTTTTTTTATTTTTTTATTTTTTTAAATAAATAAATAAATAACTTGAACCCAAAAATGGTTTTTATTTAATAAGATACCAAGAATCTGTACTTAATATCCCACTTGGCAAATTTTCAAGAATTTTACCCTAATTCCACAACCTCACGTGAAAAGCCCAGAAGCCCAGATTTGTTCAGAGGGAATGATTGTTTATTTCTATATTGTTCCTGAAGTACTGACTTAGATGCTTGAAACCACTGATGATTTGATCCTTCATGCAACTCCTAGGAAGAAACTTCCTATATATATATATATATATATATATATATATATATATATATATATATATATATATATATATATATATATATATATATATATATATATATATATATATATATATATATATATATATATATATATATATATATATATATATATATATATATATATATATATATATATATATATATATATATATATATATATATATATATATATATATATATATATATATATATATATATATATATATATATATATATTGTGAGTATATTTAGATTTAGTTCCTAAATGTATAAATGTAAGGAGTATTTAATATTCATAGAATTCAAAACACTTAAGTATTTTTATAAAGCTTTTAACGCAAATATAAATTCAGTTATTTAAAACTACAAATCTCAAAACTTCCCTTCTCTTTCCCTTTCTCTTTCTATTATTTTAGTAATTCCACTCTTTCTATTTCTTTAATTATCCATTTATCTCCTTTTTTATTTTCTTCCGAATCTATACGAGATAAATTTAAAATGATTTCATTTTCAATTTCTCCCCTTCTCTTTCTATCATTTTATTATTCCTCACTTTCTGTTTCTTAAGTTCTTATTATATTCTTCTCTATCTTCTCTTCTTTATAAACTTCGAAACAAATTTAAAATTATATATTGTGTGTTTCTTTCTCTTCTCTCTTCCTTGTCTTTCTATTTCTTTATTAATTCTTTTCTTTTTATTTCTTAAGTTTTTATTATATTCTTCTCTATCTTCTCTTCTTTCGAAACTTCGGAACAAATTTAAAATTATATCTTGCGCGCTTCTTTTTCTTCTCTCTCCCTTCTCTTTCTAATTATTTATTAATTCCTCTCTTTCTATTTTTTTGGTTCTTTTCTCGTTTTCTATATTTTCCTTCTTCCGAATTTAAGAGACAAGTTTTAAATATAATTTCTATACTTCATTTTCCCACCATCAATCTCTTTCTATCTTTTTATTAATTCTTTTCTTTCTATCTCTTGTTATCTATATCTTCTTTTTTTTATCTTCCTTCGAATCTATCAGACAAAATTATATATGACATTAAATGTACTCCATTCTCAAGACTTTAGGAGAGAGAGAGAGAGAGAGAGAGAGAGAGAGAGAGAGAGAGAGAGAGAGAGAGAGAGAGAGAGAGAGAGAGAGAGAGAGAGAGAGAGACAGAGAGACAGAGAGATTACACTCTCGGAAACTCTGCTTAACGTTGCGTCATAAAATCTAAGTTAGAAAGAAGGCTTAGAACACAGAATCTCTTTTTTGTCCTTTTGAGAGAAACGTTTCATGTACTTTATTTTATAATCCCTTTTCTTCGTTCCAGACGTTCGTTTAGCTTATTTTCTCCTAAATTTAAAAGGAATTGTTTATTTGCAGGATTAAAACGGTATGGCAAAGATTTTAAATCAAATATAGTTCTAAATCTTATAGTCACTCTTAATGTTGCGTAAATAAAGATAAGAATATAGTAGTATAATTGGATATATATATATATATATATATATATATATATATATATATATATATATATATATATATATATATATATATATATATATATATATATATATATATATATATATATATATATTGGTTAATTTCAAAGTAATTTACTGATTGACGATTAATCGGCAGATTAATATTTTATATCTTTGTTTCAGTACATCACTTATTTACTATAAATAATGTTATATTTTTATTTTTTATTTTTCTTTTTTTCATTCAATTTCGAAATTGTATTTTTTATTTTTTGAGATTAATAAACGAACTCTGAAATGTAGTTAACATAAAATAATAATGTAAGTTAATTTAAATTAAATAAATGAGTAAAAATTAATATAAATTAAATAATGTATTTTAAAATTCTTTTCCTTTAGATCAACCGTACATTAGCTACTATTGTCGTATGAAACTTCCGGAATTTCAGAAATAGAATAAAGATTTATATCCTTATCCTTATATTTATCCGTTCTCAGTTGGACTAACCTCTTCATCCTTCTTAACACGAAATCTTTTATCCCAGAGTTCTCTATGACAAAGGTACTCAATCTGGGAGAGGAGGCGTACCATCTAACTCATTAATTTGGGACTAGTAACCAGGCCCTATAATTATTGCTTACTGCTTGCAACAACTCCAGGACCAGCATGGAAAACTACAGCTTCGAGAAGCATGATCTTCTGGAGAGGTCTTTGAGAAAGTGTTTAGAGCTTAGATGGAGAAGGCGTTAGTTCGAAAGGGCGAAAACCCTACCTGGGAGTTTAGATAAAGCTCAAGGACTGGCACTGAAACCAAAGACCGGAAAACATGGTCTTTTAGAGCAGATGGTGAAATATGCTGATCCCACTGTCAGAGTGAATATCCTTCCAGGGAGAAAATATAGATGTAGATATAGATATAGATGTGCAGTACATGTAGATGTAGATAATTATTAATAACTTTGAAGTTGGATAGTTAATCCAGTACCTAAATTCACAGTAAGTATATATATATATATATATATATATATATATATATATATATATATATATATATATATATATATATATATATATATATATATATATATATATATATATATACAGTATATATATTGTTTGAAGTATAGATGTATGAAGGGAGCGTGACCTCATTCAATAACATAAAAAGGGAACATGGACTTCGAAACAATGAGAAACCCTGCTCTAGAAGATTGCTTCTCTACGCTATAGTTTTCAGCACTAGTATAACACTCACTCCCAGGTAGGGTTTTCACTCTTTCAGTGGGACTACCACCTTCCATTTGACCTTCAAAGCTTTCTTCTTAAATTCTCTAGAATTTCATGTTACTGACTCATAAAATATATATATATATATATATATATATATATATATATATATATATATATATATATATATATATATATATATATATTAGAGGTGGACCGGATAGTAATTTTTTACTATCCGCGGATGCGGATGCGGTTGCGGATATTCAATTGCGGATATCCGCAGATGCGGATGCGGATGCGGATAGTTTAATTTTTTAAGAGTTTTTGCCATAGATTCTTGGAATTTTAAATATAATATCCAGAATCTATGTTACCAGGGTGTGGGACGGAGACCCAACTCTTAAACACCCCACCAACTTCTTTCCCCAACCTCCACCCATTTGGAAAAGGTTATATATATATATATATATATATATATATATATATATATATATATATATATATATATATATATATATATATATATATATATATATATATATATATATATATATATATATAGCCAGTAATTCAATATTACCTTCACACTTCACAGTTTCACATATTCCATTTGAAGTTAATAATTGGTAAGTTATTTTTTAGAAATAAAAGCTTTTGGGGCTTCTTTCAGGTGAAAGTTTGGTTCGCTTTTCGTCGTAAATGAGGCCTGCTCCACTGAAAAGACGCTCACTAGCAACACTAGGTGAAGGACATGCTAAATAAATCCTTGCCAGCTCAGCAAGAAAAGGGAAACTTTTGCAATTATCTCTCCACCAAACCAGTTGGTCTTTATCTGCCTCCAAACGTGGGAGTTTTAGATAATTTTCAATAATCGATATTGTATCCTTTGACACTTCTGACTGTGATTCTTCATCTCTGCTGGAAGCTAGAAGATCTTTCATTGATTTAGCAACCCTTAAGCTAACAGATTTTGCTTCATTTGTATCTGAGAGCTTTTGCTTTTTCTTGAAAAAGCGTTATTTTAGCTGTTTCTATCATCTCATCGCATAAGCATCCTAATTTGATTTTAACATTCTGAGAAACAAGTGGTTTAAAAAATTTTGTTTTGTACCTAGGATCTAAAAAGGTTGCAATTGTATAAGCATCATCATTTTCCAGGTTTTCAAATCTGTCGTTCATCTCCTTCATTAATGTTTCAGTCATCCTTGAAACTCCCTTAGACTTAATAACATTTGTTAACACAACTTTCAATGTTGAAACAAGTGGTATCACATCTGACAAACATGATTCAGCTGAACTTATAGTCTTTGTTAATTCTTCAAAAGGCTTAAGGATATTAATACAATTATTTAAAATGTCATTTTCGTCAGCTGTTAGAGGCTTTATTTTGGTGCTGCTTGAAGCATAAAGGCAAATGGCCTCATTAATTTCGCTCATCCTCTCAAGCATATGCAAACTACTATTCCAGCGTGTTTGAATATCTTGCATGACAGAAAGTGGACGAACATTTAATCTTGTTTGTATTTTCTTCAGCTCATTTTGGGCTACAACGGAGTGATTGAAATGCATAGCAATTAGCCTACATTTGGTTATTAAATCGGATACACATTTTTCACTCATAATGAAATTTTTAACTACTTTCTGAGTTTGGTGTGCAAAGCAATCTATATTTTTCACTCTTGCCAGAGAAAGTGCTTTTTTTATATTTTTTTACTATCCGCGAATGCGGTTGCGGTTGCGGATATCCAATTGCGGATATCCGCAGATGCGGATATTGGAAAAATGATGCGGATATCCGCAGTTGCGGATGCGGATGCGGATATCCGGTCCACCTCTAATATATATAATATATATATATATATATATATATATATATATATATATATATATATATATATATATATATATATATATATATATATATATATATATATATATATATATATATATATATATATATATATATATATATATATATATATATATATATATATATATATATATATATATATATATATATATATATATATATATATATATATATATATATATATATATATATATATATATATTATAGATGTACCGATACCAGTAAAGAGGCCGATACCGATACCGATACTTTAATTATTATAAGAAATACACAATAATAAGATAGAAAATTTGTGTACTGCTAGGCAACTGAGGATTGCATTCAATGTAATACTCCTTTAAGGTAGAGACATTACTTAGTAGTCGAATTCAAAGTATCGGAGTATCGGCCAAGTGTCGGCCATATTAACCAATACCGATACAGATACCCAAAAAATGGCCGATACTGCCGATACCGATACCGATACTATCGGTACATGTCTATATATATATATATATATATATATATATATATATATATATATATATATATATATATATATATATATATATATATATATATATATATATATATATATATATATATATATATATATATATATATATATATATATATATTTATATATATACTCGTATATAAAAAAAAGTTCCAAAAAACATTGCCTTGTACTTAAATGAATTGAACTTAAAAATATTAGATAAATGAATTTTAATTAAGAAAATAAAACAAAAATAAAAAAATAAAATAAAAAATAAATTTTTTTTTTTTTTTTTTTTTTTTTTTTTTAAATTTTTCTACTCCTTAAAGTTTAAAAAAAGCAAATTAAAACACACACACACACACACACACACACACACACACACACACACACACACTCATACAAGGTTAAGTAGCAGTAATTCACATTCCATAGCTTAATTAATAACAATAAAAACTAAAACACGCTCTCCAGGACGTTTACGTAATAACAACATGAATGACAATTTCTTCAATTAAAAATAACTCATTGACTCATTAAAAGTGAAGTGGAGAGCTTTCCACAGATTTGTTTCCTAGGTCTAAAATTGGGGTTCTCAACCTTTTTTTTTTTGGCTTGTGGACCTTCTGAGCCTTAACTTTACGTATGTGGAACCCTGAGTCCTAACTTTATGTGGACCCCATGTGGACCTTCTGAGCCCTAACTTTAAGTATGTGGACCCCTGAGTCCTAACTTTATGTGGACCCCATGTGGATCCCCTGAGTCCTAACTTTACTTATGTGGACCCCAATATACTCATATGTAATATTCCTAAATCAAATATTTATTTTTAAGTTAGTAAAAGATAATTGTGGACCCCCTCGGAGCTACTGTGGTCCCCTGGGGGGTCTATGTGGACCCTAGTTGGGAAACGTTAGTCTAAAACATTGGATCCAAGTCTGAACTTTCTCAACATGAATCGATCGCTCTGCTGTTTGAACCATATTTAAGAACTAGTAAATTTACGACACTGTTAAAAAAAAGGACAAGCTTGTACAAATTTGTCCTAATATGAGTTTCTCGGCTTGTGTGCAAGTCATAGACTTTAAAGTTTATGGTACAAGTATAAGTTTATTTTTGATGTTCGATATAAAAGGGATCTGCCCCGTGAGTGGTGGCGATCTGTAAAAAAAAAAAAAAAAAAAAAAAAAAAAAAAAAAAAAGTACTTTTTATAAGATATTAGAGACAAATTTGCACATATTTTCAAGTTTTTAGAGGATTTAATCAATAAATTTGAATTTATTTTCAGATTTTAGAATATTTATGTAAAAACATCCCTCACTATAAGAATAGAGATCAAAACGTTTTCATTGATTTACATTAATTCCAGTAAAGGTTACTTTTTTATATTAATTTTATATAAAAAACTTATACTACAATGTTTGACATATACGAAGCTTCCTTTGATAAAGAAAAATAAATAGTCCTGCATGGGATTGTTTGCTTTTAGAAAGGTTTGAAATACGTTTTTAAAAATTAGGCTTTAAATAAGCACAGATTTTACAAACTTTAGAGAGAAAAAAAACCTCTGAAAACTCAACTATGTCTGATAAAGTCAAAATAATGCTTAACCTGCAAGTAAGATATTCAACAAAACTTTATTTAAATTGCTAAACTTTAAATGTCTAGATTTGTTGTTTTCATTCTTTACAAGTTACAATGAGATTTTCTCTGTATTACAAGCAATTCCTGTTCAATATAGTCAGTAAAGTAAATATCATTACCTCTGCTTCGAATTTTATTTGTGAATTTTTTAATATGAATTAACACAATTTCTGTTTATTTTCGACAGAATATTTTTAGGCGAGTATTGTAAATTACTCCTCTGCAATCCTTTATCTGTTTCAGTTTATTCGGAATTTAAAACCCTTTTATAGCTAATTTATAATCTGATAAAATTTTAAGTTAGCAAGTTCCTTTAAATACAATGAACTTTAAGATTTTATAAAACATCTTCCAGAAATTTTCATTAAATATAATTTGCCCATTTCTAAGACGATTTAAAATAATTATTAAAAAACTAAGATTACTTTTATAATTTGTAGGTGTAAACAGAATTGTGCATTTAAATATTTCAAGACTCCTTATTAGTAAACTCTCTCTCTCTCTCTTATTTTATTTACATTGATTAGGGTTACTAGTAGAGTGTAGAAGGAAAGCTGTGCAAATGAATGTCAATATAAGCCTGAAGACCTTTACGAAAGCTCAATGAGAGAGAGAGAGAGAGAGAGAGAGAGAGAGAGAGAGAGAGAGAGAGAGAGAGAGAGAGAGAGAGAGAGAGAGAGAGAAGTGGCTCGTCATGTTTCTATTTTGAAATAATTTGGATAATTTGGAAAAAAAAATAACTTGAAACAAGTTTGCATTCGTGGCACAGAAGTTAGTCATTTCTTTCTCAACAAGGGAAAGAAATGAGTTTCAAATTATTAAATGATGAACGTAGTTTTAGGAAGAAGTTAACAGCTTATTGAGAAAGAAAGCTTTTAGAATGAAAGGGGTTAAAAAAGAGACGTGTAATGTTCACAATCTTGTTTAAAATTGTGATTTGATTCTACAAATTATGAAAACGAAACCCAAATTTTAAGTAATCCTGAAGAAAAGTTCTAATCGAATTTCTAAGAACATTATAAACAACGATAATAGACTAACCAGAGTAGTTTCTTTATATCTTCTTTAGATTATGATTTATGCGTCATGAATGCAAAGAATGATAATTACCTGAGGCATTTAATAAACGAAAAATCTAAGAATAATTTCTGATGAAGGAAAAAAAATTCCTGAATAGGTTCCAA